>LOEQ01013267.1:0-12320 GCA_001685075.1 Bramus lutescens | reverse complement strand
GAAAGAAAGAAAGAAAGAAAGAAAGAAAGAAAGAAAGAAAGAAAGAAAATGCTGTCTTCCAGTTTCATTCTTCAAATTCATCTGTAGATGTTCTCTGATCCAGTGAATATTCCTTGAATAAATCTGCCCCCTACCTGGAAACAACCTCAACAGAAGAATGGATAAAGAAAATGTGGTACATCTACACAATGGAGTATTACTCAGCAGTAAAAAGCAATGACATCATGAAATTTGCAGGCAATGGATGGAACTAGAA
The DNA here is from genome assembly GCA_001685075.1 of Bramus lutescens. Taxonomy (NCBI): domain Eukaryota; kingdom Metazoa; phylum Chordata; class Mammalia; order Rodentia; family Cricetidae; genus Bramus; species Bramus lutescens. The sequence goes on along the minus strand of LOEQ01013267.1, from coordinate 12,064 downwards.
AAAAAAAACCTCATTCTGAGTGAGGTAACCCAGACTCAAAAAGACAAACACAGTATGTACTCACTCATAAGTGCATATTAGATGTAAAGCAAAAGATAACAAGGATAAAAGTCACAGCCCCAGAGAAGGTAAATAGATAACAAGGAGTACCTAAGAGGGATGCATGGATCTCGCTGGAAAGAAGAAATCGATGAGATCTCCTGAGTAAATTGGGGAAAGGGGTAGAGGGGAAGGAATGGGGAAAAGGGACATGAGGGATCCGTTTGAGTTGGGGGATGGACAGAGAGGGAGAGCAGTGAAAGAGATATCTTGATAGAGGGAGCCATTATGGGGTTAGGGAGAAATCTGGTGCCAGAGAAATTCCCAGGAACTCACAAGGACGACCCCAGCTAAAACTCCTAGCAATAGTGGAGAGGGAGCCTGAACTGGTCTTCCCCTGTAATCAGATTGGTGACTACCCTAACTGTCATCATAGAACCTATATCCAGTAACTGATGGAAGCAGATGCAGTGATCCACACCCAAGCCCTGGGCCAAACTCTGGGAGTTTAACTGAAGAGAGGAAGGAGGGATTATATGAGCAAAGGGTTTCAAGTTCATGATGGGGAAACCCACAGAGACAGCTGACCTGAGCTTGTGGGAGCTCATGGACTCTGGACCTACAGCTAGGGAGCCAGCATGGGACTAACCTAGACCCTCTGCATCTGGATGACAGCTGTGTATCTTGGTCTGTTTGCGGAGCCCCTAGGAGTGGGACCAGGACTTGTCCCTGATAGATGAGCTGGCTCTTTGGAATCTGTTCCTAGAGCTGGATTGCCTTACTGAGCCTTGATGTAAGGAGGAGGAGTTTACCTCAACTTGATAAACCATGCTTTGTCGACTCCCACGGGAGGCATTACCCCTTCTGAGTGGAGATGGAGAAGGAGTGGATGAGGGGGAGGCGGTAAAGGGAGGGAGGAGGAGGGAACAGGAGGAGAGGGGGGAGGGGAAACTGTGGTTGGTATGTAAAATAAATAAATTAAAAAATGAAAAAGCCGGGCAATGGTGGCGCACACCTTTAAACCCAGCACTGGGGAGGCAGAGGCAGGAGGATCTTTGTGAATTCAAGGCCAGCCTGGTCTACAAGAGCTAGTTGCGGGACAGGCTCCAAAGCTACAGAGAAACCCTGTCTCGAAAAATCAAAAAGAAAGANAAGAAAGAAAGAAAGAAAGAAAGAAAGAAAGAAAGAAAGAAAGAAAGAAAGAAAGAAAAAACTGCTTCCTATAACTGACTCTGAAGTTGATGAATGTCTCAAGTTCTTCTCATGCACCTAACTGCCCATGGCCACCTTTCATCCTCTCCTATCTAGCCTTCTCCATTTCCCTGGTTTGCCTGGGATCCCAGTGTCTACAATTGCCGCCATACTACAAATACAAGGGTTTGCGCTGGGCGACCTTTTGTGTCGTGTTTGGTCTCACAGACCTCACTGATGTGACTTCCTTTCTCCTCCTAATGTCCTTGGCTGATGTGGGATGTGTTGAGGATGGCTCAAGACCCTCTGGTGGGGTGGGCATTGTTCACGACTAAGCGAACCTCAAACTATAAAGTGAAAAGTAGCCACTGTTGCATAGAGCTCCGAGTGTGGGGGAGGGGCTACAGAATCTGCAGATGGTTGACTCTGCTCCTGGTCTAGGGCCTCAGCCATGAAGACAGGAAAGACTTGGTACTACTGGCTCAGAGGATTGACAGCAGGAGCCATCTGGAGGCCGTTTCAGATTCATGCCTGGGCCCAGCAGGACTGAGGGCTGGGCTGACTCCAGGGGGCCTCTTCTCAGCACAGTGGCTGAATTCCACATCTAAGCATCCTTTAAAGCAACTGCAGGAGGATGTGTGATCCCAGAAGCCAGGCAGGAGCTGACCTGTCTATAGGAGACAGATTCAGACCATTTCTGGTCTGGATATAGCCTTTCTTTTCTTAGCGCCCACTCGTGTAACTGGAACTAATGGCCAATTTGTATGCTAAGAAGCGTATCTCTTTGCATCTAGGTTGTTTATGATTCTCTGTTAAATTTTTTTTAGCTGAGTAATTTCCTCATTGTAAGTTGTGCATTTTAAAGCTAATTCCACGATTCCCTCTGACCATTAAGTCAATGTTCTCATCTAGGTTCTTATGATATGATCTTTTCCTTTGTGGCTTCCGAGGTTCATGTTTCTAAGCGCACTCTCCCAGCTCAGATATTGTAAGATGATAGCTACCCTTTCTATATTCTCACAGTATGTTTATACATGAGTTTCGTGAGCAACCATGATGCATTTGGCTAGCAGAAGAGGGTGACCGGGTCCTGACATTTTTCCCAAACGCACAAGCAATTGTCAGTATGTGCTCATTGACTGATCTCTCCATGAACATCTGAACAAACTGAGACTGAGAGTCTTTGTCAGCACCACAAATACACGAAAATCCTTTGTAATCATGGAGCAGAACTAGTTTATGGAGTTTATTACGGCACTCAGGAAGTCTGAGTACACACAGGTAGTGGGCCACCTGATCTGGTCCTGTCTGGATGTGAGATGTTGGACTGTTGTCATGCCTGCTGATCTCTGTCTCTTGGGTGCTTCTGTGTGACGACAGAGTGGAGTAGCCACAACATAGACTGCGAAACTTGCACAGCCTAAAACCCCAGCTGACCCTTTAAGGAAAGCATTTGTTGATCCCCTTCTCTGCATTTACTGTGAGGATTCTAGCATCAAGATATCCCTGGGGAAGGATGTTCTGAGAGCTCAGTGGTAGAGCGCTTTTCCAGCACATGTAAGATACTAGGTTTCATTGCCCTGGGCCCCAGAAAAAAAGCCACTCTTGGGAGACAAGAGCTTTGTCAAGTCCACTGAACTTATTGACTTTGTTCTGCAAGGCTTTTCCTGGAGCTTAACAGAGGTGTACATGAAAAGCCTCCTCCTAGGTCTGAAAACATCCTACTATCACAAAATGGTCTAGAATCTGCTCAAGACTCCAGACGTCAGCATCACCCCAGAGCCTGACAGGATGTAGTGCACCCTAGACTCTTCCTTAGAACTGCTTCCCAAACTCCCAACTTCTCAAGGTTCTCAGATAGCTCAGACAGCCTTTTGAGATGGCCGCTCCCAGGATCTTTTACAAAAGAACAACCAGGATGCTTTGTCCCTATCCATCCTGACCCATCTTGAGTTCAGGTAAACATGTGGAGCACACATCTTCAGTGCGCTGTCCTGGGGAGAGCAGGGGTTTTGGCATCAGATGGTTCGGGATCCAGAAGAAGGATCTGTGCTGCAAGTCTAATAAATTATCTAATCTGTTTAATTCATATCTTAAAAAATTAACTAGGCTTCAAAGTAAGAAAGCCTTCTAAGCAGGCTATGTGAGATTTGCACCATCCAATTCAAAGTTACCCTGTCACTTGTCTTTTCTTCCCAAGTGATAATGGCATCAAACAGATGTAGTAGCTCCCTCTGCCAGTTCAGAACCCAACAGGTCTTCACTGATGGCTGTCAGAACTGACAACTACCACTAGGGGGCGGAAGCGACCTTTTTTAGGTTTAGGAGAACCGGCTTGCGATCACTAAACTCTGTTTTTAAAAACTTTGGTGTGTTTATATAAACCTCATAAAGATCATCTCTAGATGAGTGAAGTATTACATGTAAATCTTGGTGTGGGGAAGTTGCTGGCTAGTTCAACTTGGTACAAGCTAGAATCATCAGATAAGGAGGAGGCTTAACTGAGAAAATGTCTCCAAAAGATTGGGATGTGGGCAAATCTGTAGGGCATTTTTCTATTATTTAGTGATTGATGGAAGAAGTAGCCCACTATGGGTGATGCCACCCCTGGACTGGTGGTTCTGAGTTCTATAAGAAAGCAGGCTGGCAAGCAGCATCCTCCATGGCCTCTGCATCAGCTTCTGCCTCCACGTTCCTGGCCTGACATCCTTCCATGACGAAGGGTAATGTGGAAGTGTAAGCCAAATCCTTTATTCCCCAACTTGCTTTTTTAGGTCACCGTATGGTGTTTCACTTCAAGAGCAACCCTAAGACAGTGGCTAAACAGAAAAATAAATGCATCTCCTGAGGAACTCCAGCGGGTTCTTGGAAAAAGAACTGAAGAACCAGGAGTTCATGCCAGCTCCTGGGGCTGCTATGGCAACCGGCGCTGGCTGTGATAGGGGAGCTTGCTGGTGAATTAAAGGGCACAGGCTGGGGAATGAGTCTAAGACTACAGTAAGGGAAGTAAAGTCAAAGATAAAAGCAGAGAATATCGCCCGGCAGTGGTGGTGTGTGCCTTTAATCCCAGCACTTGGGAGGCAAAGGCAGAAGGATTTCTGTTCAAGGCCAGCCTGGTCTACAGAGCGAGTGCCTGGTGTACAATGAGTCTCCAAAGCTTCGCACAGAGAAAACCTGCCTCTAAAAAACAAAACAAAACAAAACAAAAAACCAAATGAATAAATAAAATTGGGGACTCTCTGGATGCTGAAATAATTCCTTTCCCAAATGCGGATATGATTTTCTGTTTATAAGATGCCTTTGTCTAAAGACAAGCAGTTATGAATACGAATTCATCCGGAGCACCTAGCAGGGAATGTACACCTGCCAGCAGCTGAGGAAGGGCTCAGTCCAGAGCAGGCGCTTGTTCGTAATCTCTCAGGAGATGCTGAGGCAGGAGGATCGGGAACTTCCAGACCTGGGCTGCATAGTAAATTCCAGGCCAGTGTGCACCACTGCCCCACTGCATGATTACATCCTTTTGTTTGGGGGCAGTGAGACAGGGTTTCTCTGTGGCTTTGGAGCCTATCTTGGAACTACCTTTTGTAGACCAGGCTGGCCTCAGAGATCCTCCTGCCTCTGCTTTCCAAGTGCTGAGATTAAAGGCGTGTGTCACCACCGTCCAGCTGCATTATTACATTTTTTAGAGTCTATGATCCAGGACAGGCTCCAAAGCTACAGAGGAACCCTGCCTTGAAAAACCAAAGGAGTCTATGAATCAGCAAGACAGTGATGGCACAACACCTTTAATCCCAGAATTGAGGAGTCAGGGGCAGGCGGATCTTTTGAGAATTCAAGGCCAGCCTGGTCTAAGTAGTAAATTCCAGGACAGATTGGACTGTTTAGAGAGATCTTGTCTAGCAATTTCTGTTTAAGCATTCTTGGACGTGTTAATTCCATTATGTGAGATATAAACATCAAAATTGGGGAAAGTGGGCAGGGCAGTGGTGGCACACACCTTTCATAGCAGCACTCAGGAGGCAGAGGCAGGCAGATCTCTGTGAGTTTGAGGACAGCCTGGTCTACAAGAGCTAGTTCCAGGACAGGCTCCAAAGCTACAGTGAAACCCTGTATTAAAAAATAAATTAGGAAAGTGAAGTCATAGGAATACTTTACTGCTTGTTTGGTTCTGTAATCATCTCAACTATGTCTAAGAATGTGTCCAATTGTCCCCACTTTACAGATGAGCAGAAGGGGACAGAATTGTCTCCCTGGCAACTAGTGGGATCTTCATTAATCTTTTCCCCACCCATCTTGGAGCTTCCTCTGGACCCTCTCACTTCTACATCCCACTGTATCCCCAGGCTTCAAAGCTAATTTCAAACAAAATGTCCTGGGTGCGATGGCACACAGCACTCAGGAGGCAGAAGCAGGTTGGCAGATCTCTGTAAACCAGGGGACAGCCTGGTCTACAGAGAATTCCAGGCTAGCCAGAGCTATACAGACCTTGCCTCTGAAAAAAACAAAAGTAATCTTAATGTGACACACGTAATTAAGAGACAGCTTTCACCGGGTGGGGGTGGCACACACCTTTAATCCCAGCACTTGGGAGGCAGAGACAGGCAGATCTAAGTTCGAGGCCAGTCTGGTCTATAGAGCGAGTGCCAGGACAGGCTCCAAAGCTACACAGAGAAACACTGTCTCAAAAAAAACAGAGGCAGCCCTCAGCTGCAGCGGCATATGGCACATAAATTCCAGCATGGCAGAGGCTGAAATATGGAAATATAAAATGCCAGGCCAGCGTGAGCTTTAGGCAATGACACACTCTGAATCATTTAAGAAAATGTAAATGTTTATTGAAATTGTCTTAGAGAAAACAAACACATAATCCCGAAGCCTGATCCCATAACTGCTGCCCTCCACGCCACACAACAGAGCCAGTTTTACTCCCCGCTACCAACTCCACTCATCTCACGCCAATTCCCTCATTTCTTTACGGATCATTTTTTATGTCCCCTTTCGTTTTGAGCTCTACATTTTTCTCTGCTCCCCTCCCTGCTTCTCCCCTTCCCCCTTCAATCCTCCCCCAAGGTCCCCATGCTCCCAATTTACTCAGGAGATCTTGCTTTTTCTACTTTCTACTTCCCATGAAGATTAGATCTATGTAAGTCTCTCTTAGGGTCCACATTAGTGCTGTCTAAGTTCTCTGGGATTGCGGTTTGTAGGCTGGCTTTCTTTGCTTTATGTTTAAAAACCACCTATGCACAAACATTATTCTTGTACCAATTTCCAAGTATTTTAGAAAATGAGTTAATTTTGACAGCATTAGAGTCCACTTGGAGTCAACACAACTCATACACCAAGTCAATGCAGAAAACAAAAAAAAAAATATTTGCTACTGATTGGGCAGAGTCGCAGGACAGACTCGGGAGCTGAACTGCGAGCCCCAAGCCAGAATGTTACAACGCTTTTATGCAGGAAAACCACAACAACATCTAAGCCAAGCTACAGCTGCATTTTTCTCTCAGCCAGGATTCAGGGATAGGGGGGACTTTCCTAGGAACACTGATCTATGTGGTACACTTATCGTGATCTCATTGGTTGGTTTCCTCCAGTGTGACAGAGCGGCTTGCCCCCCACTCATAACGCAACTTAAACCAGGAAATCAGTTACTCACACATAAGTCTCTCTCTGCCAAGCAGGGAGGTCTTAGGATCTTAAACTTTATTTGACCCCTACTCAAAATGGCTTCAGTTGGTTACTTCTTACAATAATACTTGGACGAAGCCCAAGCAAGAATCAACTTTAAGTTGGTAAGCATGAATTTAAGAGCCTTTGCCCACTCGTCCTCCGTGTTCAGGTGGGTCCTGATGGAGTAGCATTCCCCACTGCCCCTGGAATCCTCCAGCATACCTCCCTTCACGTGGATCCTGTAGGGCAGGAAGAGGCCTTCATCCTTCTCTACCACCATCACGAACTGCTGCAGGCAGTCCAAAAAAGCCTTCATCCCACGGTCAAACTTGTTATCGCAGAAGACGTTGTGGCTCCCATCTGAGAACAACAGCAGCATCCCATCACCAGTCAAGGACTTGAGGTAGGAATGGTCCCCGCAGGGAACTAGTTGGTACCTCTGGAATTGTAGTCCTGCTATCTTGGACAAGCTGAAGAGCAGTAAGGTTGTCTGTCCCCAGGCGGCGCTGATCTCTTTCCATCCCACCTGGATGCCAGGGATGCGGCCCAACCTGAAGTTGTTGATAATGCCCAAGGGACCCTCATCCAAGATGGTAAACGTGATGTTCAAGACGTTGGTCTTGCTCAGGCACTGCAGCTGCCTCTGGGCATACCCCAACCGGTTCTCCACACTGCTCAGCTCGTCCATCAGCTCCAGCTGTTCCATTGTCAAGGCAGCGTAGTCCTTCCAGTGCAGCTCCTCCCTTTGATCGAGCTCCCTGCCCTCTGCCTCGGCTGCTTTTAGTTCGGCCCCTATTCTTGCATGCTGGTGGTCTACATCCTTCAGCTCCTGAGCCAGCCTTGCTTCTTCCTGCTCCAGACTCTGCAGCTCAGCCCGAAGCTCCGCATGCAAGGCCTCCCGCTCCTCATCACTCACCAGGGACTCTCTCTCCATGAAACTTTTGTACTTCTGGTTGTCAGCTTCAACTAGAGTGAGCTGGGCATCTAGTTCCTCCAAGAGGCCATCCATACAGTCCACACAGAGCGGGTGATCCACATCCTTTTGGCCAGAGATGATTTCAAAGGTCTCTAAGACAGTATTTTGGATACTGTCCAAAGTTCTCTGGGTGCTCGGCTCACCAAGCAGAGTGAAGCTGCAGCAAGCACTTTCCTGAGATGTCCTGCCATGGTCAAGATAGCGTCTTCTGGAGGTCCTGGCCTCTAGCTTCCCAGAAACTGGCATCTTTGGGGAGGGGCTGACATGATACTGGGCTTCCAAGGACCTTCTCTGCATTTCACAGAGCTCCTGTGAGATTTTCAGGGGCTTGTTGCAGCGCTGGCACAGGAAGAAGGTGGAAGACATCCTGGAGATCTGCACTCCCACCAGAGCCTAGGTTTCTTTCCAGCCCGGGAGTCTTTGGAGACCTCTCTCTCCTTCTTCCCTCTGTACCGTATCACAGTTCCCTCAAGTTCCCTCCTGGGCTTCCTGCGATTCTCTGGAAAAGGAGATGCTGACTTTATTGCTTTTTCCCTTTTAAAGTTTTCAAGACACACCTTCAAACTAATTTCTACTTCAAATCTGGCCACGCTTTATCCCACCTTAAAATGCTTAAGGCACCAGCGGTGGTGCCAAGCTCTCGGGAGGCAGAGTCTGGTGGATCTTTGGGAGTTCAAGGCCAGCCTGGACAGGCTCCAAAGCTACAGGGAAACTCTATCTTGAAAAACAAACAAACAAAAAATTCTTAATTCCTTTATCTCATTTTTAGAAAAATAGCTGCACAGGCCTGGAATTCTAGCATTCAAGGGTGGAGGCAGGAGGATCTTGAGTTTGTTTGTTGGCTCACTATTGAGGCAGAGTTTACTGTTGTATGTAGCCTTGAACCTTTCAGACCAGGCTGGTCTTCACTTGCCTCTGGCTCCCAAGTGGTAGGATTAATGGTGTGTACTGCCACACCTAGTGAAAGTGGAGCTTGTCACCAGCCTAAGCTGTGCAGTGTCAGCACAACCTGGAGCCTATACTGAGATGCTGTCTTTAAAAAATAAAGAGAAAGAAAGCTCAGGCATAGTGATACATGCCTGTGATCCTAGGGTTGTTGTCAGCTTTAGCTACATAGTGAGTACCAGACCATCCAGGCACATAACAAGACTGTCACAGAAATGAAGAGAGAGAGAGAGAGAGAGAGAAAGAGAGAGAGAGAGAGAGAGAGAGAGAGAGAGAGAGAGAGAGAGATGCTTGTAATCTCAGCACTTGGGAAGTAGTGGCAGAAGAATCAGGAGTTCAAGACCAGCCTCCACTACTCAGTAACTTTGAACCCATCCTGGCTTCTAAGTGGCCCTATCTCCAAATATAAACCCTGTTGGGAAGCAGTGGCTTACTCCTTTGCTTCCAGAACCCTGGAGGTAGAGACAGGCAGATCTCTGTGATGGAAGTATCATTCAAGTTATGAAACTAAGCAGGTAGACAGTACCACTTGCCAAAATTAAAACAAAGACCTAATCCATCAAAGTCCATAGTTCTGGAAAAGTCGCTAAACTTACTAACTTTGCTTTTTGGCTTCGGCCGTTCCACTTCTGGCTAACTGTTCTTGTTAACTAAAGTGTGTCAGCCCAGAATATGGGTTTTGTGACTTAAAGTTCACCTTGGGAAAGGCTCAGGGCTCCACTGGGTCCTAGTGTAGTGGCTGGTTGGCTAATAAAGACTTTCTATTGACTAAACCCATGTCCAAGTTGTCTTCCCTGCTGAACACCCCACAACATTGATCCCCCTCCATGTCCAGCACAGAACCTGTTCTTGATAAACTATGAGTTTTTGTTGATTGAAACTGAGCCTGGAACCAATGTTCACAGGGGTTTGTAACTCAGCAACGCCTAGGGACTTTGTGAAGTGACACCTGGGAAACCCAATGTGTAGCGTGGAGTGAACCTTAAATAGTGGCAACAAGGGAAGAAGGCCAGGGTCGGACTTCAGCACCCTCCTTACAACATCTCCAATGTGTCAGGTACACTCATGTTCTTACTTCTGTTCCCTGTCCACCCCAGCTCCTATCTTCTCACCCAATCAAGCACAAAGGTGTTTAACTCACTACCGTCAGTCTCCAAAGGTGGGGACCCATCCACCTTGGGAACATAGCAGAGCCGGAGGCAGGGAAAGAGGCATCAGGTGTTTGTTGCCCAGGCCTTTGTACGGGAGAGGCTACAAGCCTAGAAGTATCTCTTCATGAGATATTTGGGAGCTACACACATGACTGCAAATGCAGAGAGAGGTGCCAAGGATTTCAGTGTGGTTACTCTCTTCCCAGCTCCAGGAGCACTAACTCAAAGAACTGTATCACAAGGCCAAGTTCTCAGCCTTAAGGAGATTGTTTGCCCCAGAGGCACAGAGAGTGGAGATAAAGGACAAAGACCTGCAGGAGATAGAGGAAGAAGGAGGAGGGGTAGGGAACCAGGGAGGGGGCTAAAAGGGGGCAAGGGAGAGGGGTAAGGGATATTTGGGGAGGGTGCTACAAAAGACTGCCTCTGGATAGTAAGAAGACAGATGCGGTCTATAGGAAAATGGCATTTACAAGGGTAAAGGGAGAAACCCTGTGTTAGGATGAGGTTTTTAATTTTAATTGGGCACATTAATTAGGTGAGCCAAAGGAGGCTTTTGATTGCTGGGCCTCAATACTTTGAGAGCAGTACCTTGGTAGTCAGTCTTAGGAGGAGGAAGTGGCCAAATAATAGAATAGACTGTGGGGGCTAGCTTTAGGAATGCAATCTAATGCAGAGGGAATGGGGGGGGGCAAGGCCTGCCAGAGCCACATGCTCGAGTGGACTAGGGTCCCTTCACTTGTATCTGATTGGGGAGACAGGGAGACATAAAATGAACAAAAGCAAAACACAAGGTAAAGCAGCAAGGTGACCTGGGATGAAGACAGCCGGATGAGGCCTGGGAGACGGTATTCTCATGGAACACAGTCCAGCTAGGCACTCCCGGCTTTACCCACTTCTACCCTTTCTTGCCCACTCACACATACTAGCAGCTCAATGAAACTTCAGTACTAAGAATGGGGAAGAGAGTTGGGTGCTGGTAGCACACACCTTTAATCCCAGCACTGGTGGAGACAGGCGGATTACTGAGTTCAAGGCCAGGCTGGTCCACAGAGCAAGTAACAGGACAGCCAGGGATTTACAGAGAGCTCTGTCTTGAATTACCCCTCTCCCCAGGAGGAGATGGAAAAGGGAAGAGGTATTGGGCACACAAAGCTTCCTCTCAGACCTTGATCTTTAGTCTATACTCAGAACTTTCCAAATCTGAACTCCTAACTGAATTCCAGCCCTTTCCTTGCCCTTAGGCAAGTTCTTGGAACTTAGTTAATCTCACTTCCTAACCACCCTTCTCTGGTCTTTGGTGGTACAGCATCCCTGCATTAGCACAGGGTGTACCGCTCCCATTCCTTAGATTGATTCCATGAGTCCCAGGCATGCATCCTATTCAACTCCAGGCAAGTGCCAAGTACTAATGATCTTCAGAAACATTTGCCATAGTACTCCAGACATGTTTGGTGTTTGTGTGTGTGTGTGTGTGTGTGTGCACGTGTGCGTATGTAAGTGTGCGGTGGCATTTGTGGACTCAGTCCCACCCTCCCATTTTACATGGGTGTTGGGTGAAGATAGAAATCAGGTTGTCGGTACCAGAAGATCCATCGGAGAGGTGAGTGTGTTCCTGACTGGCCGGCAGACGCCACCGGAAAGGGAGCACAGACACCTCTCAACCCCCTAAACTTGCTGGTCATTCTGCAGGGGCTCCTATCCCCGGGTACTGCCTCTCTCTTCCTATCCCATCCCAGATTGCTCCTAGGCACCCCTTCCCTTCTGCAGGGTCATAAGATCCCCCAAACCAGCCTGTTTGGGGGCTGAGGCTCTGGGGACAAAGTGGTCTGTGAAACCAGGCAAGAGTTCCTTTGTTTCACTGAGCCTATAAACACCAAGCCCGCCCTTTGGTCTGCGAGGGCCCTGGCCAGCAAGTGGTCACGATCCTGTACCAGAAGATCCATTGGAGAGCCTGCATGCAGCAAGCTAGTCCTTTTGTCAGCGAGGTCCCTGGCCAGCAAGTGGCCCTGATCCTGTACCAGAAGATCCATACAAGAGCATTTGAAGGAAGAGATGGGCAGGAGCCAATGCAAGAATTCCTCCAACAATCTGA
>LOEQ01013266.1:3707-14971 GCA_001685075.1 Bramus lutescens | reverse complement strand
TATCTATCTATCTATCTATCTATCTATCTATCTATCTATTATCATCTATCTATCCATACATTTCCAAGTCAAAACTGATAAAAAAACCTTTTCTTCACTGAGCCTAATGAAATATATCCCTGCTTAACTGTTAAAAAGTGAGCAGTAAATAACAAGAGTGTTTCTCAAAAGCAGGATTTGTTGTTTACTCTGGTCAGAAACAGCAGAGGGCCCTGTGGCTATCAATCTGTAGAGTGCTGAGTATTAAGTTGGTGTTTGACTTATCCCGACTGGCTGACAGGAATGATATGTAATAAGGGGTAAACTGAGGAACCTAAGACCCATTCTAAGCTGGAACCCAAAGAGAAAATGTGGTTCAATGCAAGCCATAAACTGATCATATACATACAACGACTCCTCTTTTTTCCAGCTCCTTAAAAACGCCTTTCTTGGAAATGGAAAAGGTCAGTGTTAACTGGCAGCCACGTTCCTCTGCTCTGGGTGGGGTAATGATGTTCACAAGTAGCCCCTTGTTTTCTGTGTTCCCTTTGCTGGGGTATTGTTTGAGCATGTATTCCAGATAGCCTGTCAGCAGAATGGATTTCCTCCTCAGGGCTGCCATAGTTGCTTGCTGGAAGAGCTGAGAATGACGATCAGATTAGCAGTGCCTACTGACTTAAAGAGACACAACGCTTAAATGTAAATCGCACATAAAAAGGAAGTTCCCATTTTCGATCTATTAAAAGCTCATCACCTTTCAGGAAATCTTTTCTCTATTAAAACACACCATCTTTTTAAATGCTTTGTCATTAATAGTGAAGGTAAAGTTTCCATGACAGTAAATATATGTGAATAACATTTTAAACAATATTTGCAAGAAAAGGAAACTTTTGCTTAAGAGCATTCAATGGTTGTCTGTAGTTTGGTCCACAGAACATTCCACACAAGACAAATACATGTGCCAGTGTGAATATTGGTATCATCCACAACATCTTGGTGATCACTCTATTTTCCCAAGTATTTTGTTGTTTTTGTTTGTTTTCTGAGACGTGGTTTCTCTGTGTAGCCCTGACTGCCCTTGCAGACCCTGACTTGCTGTGCAGACCAGGCTGTCCTTGAACTCAGAAATCCACCTGAGTGGATGGGATTAAAGGTATGAATTGCTGTCACCCAGCTTATATTTGTAAAGTTAAATTATGAAGCTGATTTTCTCAGGGACGCTGACAATGCTGCATAAATATTTATTATTGCTGAGGAATTTAGCTGCCAGTATACCTTCTACCTCTCCTTTCCTTGCAAACTCTAGCACTTGTACAAAACATTGCCACTTACTGTCTGATGGGCCTGTCAGAATTGGAGGCAAGGGTCTACAATAATTGTAGTGCTAATATTATGAGCCAGAACAGACGTGCCTTTCTGTCTTGATTTAAAAATGTATCCTCCACATAAGGACCAGAGGAAATGTCAACAGCGTGATGCATATGGGACACCATTAATGTCCTTTGTTGTAATGTGAGCCAAAAGATCAAGAAAAATCTGGGTGAAGTCATTCAGTGATATCTGGATATATCAAGACATGAAACAGCATGCGGGAGAAGGAAATCCAATAAGACTTGACCCAGTAAGCCAAGATTTCTCTGGATCTACCATGTATAAGGTACGGATTTGCTAAAAGTTTGGGCCATGTGTTAGGGAAATTAGTGAAGGGCCAGCCGCAGGCTCTAGGTCCATACGTAAAGCTTTGCATTTGCTGGAGAAGCACTGTTTGAGATGAGTGACTGCACCTATTACTGCAGGCAGATGGAGCTGCAGGAAAGATGCAGCTTCAGACAGAGGCAGGTGTAGGAAGGTGCAGGTGTCTTTGTAGCGACCAGGTGCCAGAATCACCAGCTTCAGGACATTAGGGCCAAGCTACCGGTTTTATTACCTTTTACAAAACAGGACCCTGGCCAGCTGGAGCTTCTCGGAAGCCAGTCAGGGTTTAGGACAGCATCCTCCTTGCAGAGTAGGAGCAGACTGGCCAGGTATGTCTCATAAGACTTTGAAATGAACTACGAAATGCATTAGCTCAAGTTTCTCTATAGTTATTATTCTAAAATTATTTTGTTTAATAAACTATTCTATAAAATTTTCTGGCTCAGCTACTGGGCCCCCCAAATATGCACATAGGGTAATGTGTAAAATACAATTTGCCCCTTTCCTTCTGCTTCTAAGACTCTTGCAAGTACCCAAGCCCTTGACAGCCATCTTCATAAACCACTAAACACAATGTTTCTCCTCATGGTTACTTGTTATTAAATACTACTAGAGAACTACTAAATATACTTAGATAAAATACTGAACAGACTTTTCCTCCAAAAGACTTTGGAAAGTGTTAAGCAGATTGAAAACTAATCTTGTCACTTGGTTTATTTTCTATCAAAACAAAACAGTTCAAATAGGTGAAAACAGCACATGCTCCATCTAGTGGTCAAACTGAGTAGTTGCTTCCTAAACTAGGATTAAAAGAGGAAGCAAGTGATAAAGGTGCAGGAGAACATGAATTTGATACTGCCACCCAGTGGCCATGATGAGAAACTACTATATTTTCGGTTTAGAAGAGAGACCATTTCTTCCTGTTCACCGCTTTCAAGTTCAAAAAGATTTCCTAAAATATCACAAATTAGATGATTTTAGAAGGTATTAAAAAATCCTAAATCTTCAGTTGAATAGGAGGCATAAAACATCTGTTCAAAGAGGTATAATTTAAAAGTACATTTTAGTTGAATTTATTCAATTAATATATGTATCAATATTAAATATATAACTTTAGAAATGTATTTTTATATTATATGTATGGGTGTTTTCTCTTTATGCATGTGTATATATGCATCAAATGTGTGCATGGTGACCACAGAGACCAGAAGAAGACACTGTATTCCTTGGGACTGGAGTTACAGACAGTTGTGAGCTGCCATGTGGGTGCCTGCAATCAAACCCAAGTCATGTGAAGGAGCAGCCAGAATTCTTAACCCCTGAGCCACCTCTCTAGCCCAATGTTATATAATTTTAATTATTTGATAAGTAATAATTATATGTATTATATTTACTGGAATAAATTCAGAATATCACTAAGTATATCAAACACAAAACAGTTTGGGTTTCTAGATTATGTTCATTTGTCTATCTGTTTTATTGTATACATACATAACTACAAACCTAACTGATTTTACAAATATTAATATTGCGTAAAATTAATTTTGACAAATGTATAAATTAATTTAAAAGAAAATACTGAGTGATTTTACCAAAATTATAAAGATAAAATGCCATAGACACCTCAATATAAACTATCTATCCTGGTTAGTGAAGCCACTTTATCCTATATATGGTTTCCCCATTCACAGTTATCTTACAAAGTTAGGTAACTTTTACAGAGCATGTTGGTTGTTCCTTGGCTTGCACAACTGGAAGTAACAGGATGCCTAGAAGTCACAACAATGCCTGGCAATTCTTTCTCAGTATGTATCGGCTACTTGAATGAATTAACTTGGAATTAAATATTGCCTGCTCATTTGATCTATGGAAAGATGAACACTGATTTAGTCAATTCCACACACATCTCAGTAGAACAGCCATGGACATCTCTTTCCACATCAAGGTCCAATTAACAAATTCAAGGTCACAGTCATAGCCACAGTTCCAGTAGGAAATGCTGCCTTTTGTCCATCTCTAGTGCTTATCCAGGATCTTTCTGAGTAGTAGAAACCCTTTAACACCTGGGACAACCAGGTGAGGCATGCAAGCCAGGATGTGGGAAGGCAGAAGCCCAGGTTTCTTACCTCTAAACTAGCATGCAAGGGACAGACCAACAAAATGGGAGGGTTGGAAATTCGGAATCCACTGGCCCCAGGGATTAACTGCAGCTCTGAAAAATTAGTATAATTATAGTGTCATTATTTACAACATCCTTCAAAGAGGGACTTACAACTATGAAGAAGTCAACATTTTAGGAGTAAGTCTTAAAACCATCTCCCTCTCCCAGTGACATTCCTGAATAAAAGAAACTCACAGGAGGGACAATTTTGGCATGTTTTCACTCCCTGACAATTCCTATGACTTGGGCTCAGCTCTGTCAGCTGTCTTGACATTAGAACCCGACAAGGAAGATACAGATGGTCTACCCTACCCTCTGTCTTCCTGGCTCCAAGACAGTATTTCCTTCTTACACTATGCTCTAAAAGCTATTTTGAATGTCATATCATGAGAGAGAACCTCAAGATTTGGAGACGTGTGAACCCGAGCCACCTGAAGGCAGAGAGAGGAATGAAATGACCCAGGGAAGTGGTTTTAGCTCTAGGAGTTTTATTAGGTCACATGAATTTCTTAGGAGAAGGAGAGGAGATACAAGATCTGCCTATATAAGGTGAGCTAGAAAAGAAAGGAGTATCAGGCTTTCCCCTAACTCGATTAAGCATATTGAACTGAAGCAAGTTAGATCTAATAACACTGGGGTGATCAGAAATTCACTTAAAACTAAAAAGAAAGCATTAAATGTCTTTGGAAATTCATCAATAATTGGGCTAGCTGAAATAAGACCGGCAAGCGAAGTCCAATCCACTACATGGTTTCAAATCATTTTTTAAAAGCGAAGACTCATTGGACAATGGTCTAGGTGATGTCTATGTGCCTCTATGGCTGCTTTAGAACTCAATACAGAGCTGAGCAGAACAACTTAAAATATGTCCTATGTCATAGCAATAGAGCCGGCTCAGCTCAAGACCAATCAAATTCCCTCTTGACTGATAAGAAACCTTACTTCAGTTAATTGAGGTGACAGGCATGAAGCTAACAGGTTAGCAGTCTGGTTTTTATTTTACTGGGGTGATCAACCAAAACTCTGTGACCTGGCTATTGCCAATTTAAAGACAGATAAACAGTTCCTAAGATCTTGACACTGAAATTTATGCCTAACTGACAAATGCTCATGATACCTCCGGTGTTTTAGAAGGCTGTAGTACAGCCACCGGAGAAAGGAAGAGGACGGTTTTAACCCTAGTGCATGGCAGCTTACTGCCCATCGATGCAGCTGCTTATAGTCATTCTTATGCTTTTGTACATGGCAAATGCCATAGCAGGGGAATAACTGGAAAGAAAGAATGTGAACATTTGTTTAAAGCAATGCAGTACGCCACTGGGTTTATAATTTTAAATCTAACTTACTCTTAAACCGAACACTGAAGTCAACATTATTCATGTTAAATATGTGGAACAAGACAAACAAAGTCTGGCATTATCACAAAACTATTAAGCAGCAGATTGGGATTGACATTCATGTTTCTCTGCCTCTGGCCTCAATCACCAAATTGCCCCGTCTTCCCTGCGTGTGTTTTGGCCATTCCTACTCGGGAATCTGACCAAGCCACATGAGCCGCAGGCTAGATTTCACTTCCTTTAATCTCTCTTCAAAGGGATAAAATACAAAAATCATGCTAAATCTATAAAGACTTAGCCTTACATACTGAAATGTCATTTCTTATTTTGGAAACCACAATGACATTTTCAAAGTGCATTCCCCATGGGACATGTCTATTTCATGGAATCCAAAGTCAGCTGAAAATCAGAATGAAGGCAAAACAAAATTGCATATAAAATATAAAATTGAATATACTTACTATTATCCATCTTAAATCTTGTACTGAGTTCATGGCCAAACCATCCCACTAACCTAAAATATAAGATAACAATAGGCATTTGGTCTACAATGTTGATTTAGGAATTTGTGGCCAGCATATTGAAATAAATTGTGGTTAATGTTAGCTAATACTTAAGTTTATAAATGTTACACAAGAGGATAAGACACTATCAAAAATAAGGGAAAATAAATTTTCTCATGTTATTTATTTTAGAACAATAAAATATAGTTACAATTAATATTTTTAATACAATGATTTAAATTTTTTTCGAATGCTTTTAGAAGAACATTGGTGGGGGGTTATTTTTCAAATGATAAACTAAAGCTTAAACATTAAAATCACCGACTATACCATGACATTTTACAGTACAGTCCTAGAGAGTTGGCCTAGCAAAACTTGATAGAGTGCTGAGAACATATGAATAATTTCCTAAAGAAATGTATTCTTTCAGTTTGAACTTAGTTTACATTGAGTATATCAGAAGTACCCAGATAGAAAATATAAATTATAAAGGAAAAAAAATCATGCATATCGCTGTAAGTTGTAAAATAGAGCAAAATAATTTAGAGTTAAAAAACAAAACAAACAAACAAAAAACCACACAATCAAACTGTGAGAAAAGCACAGTGCTCTCAATCGTGAGTTTTCTGTGAAGAATGTGTGCTTGACATCCTGTCAACTTGATTAGATACAGTGATTACAATGAGATGAGCAAGCACACCCTTTGGTGAAACATAGAGGTTCGTCAGACATAGAAATTGATCATGGAAGCTCTGCCCTAATCAGGTGTCTACTCCATTGGTGCCCTCAAACTTTGACTAGTCGGTAGAAGTGCAGAAGGTGGAGCCTCATTGGAGGAGAGGGGTGCTGTGGGCACTGTGTGTAGCTTTGACCTTTTCCTGTGACTCTTCTCCATGTCTACTGGGTGCCAGGAGGTGAGACGCCCCCTCAATGACCTTCCTCTATGGTATGGAAGGTCCATCTCTCTATGTGTTGCTTTTACTGGTTAATGAATAAAGAACTACTTTGAGCCTATGGTAAGGAAGAACAGAACTAGGCAGAGATAGGCGGTATGCTGGGAGAAAGAAGGGCAGAGTCAAGGAGATGCCATGGAGCCACCACCGGAGATTGATTTGCTGAAACTTTGCTGGTAGGCCATGACCTCGTGGTGATACACAGATTAATTAAATCTGGGAGATGGGTTAAATTCATATGTAAGAGTTAGCCAATACGAAGCTAGAGTCAATTGGTCAAGCAGTGTTTTTAAATAATATAGTTTCTGTATGATTATTTTGGGTCGAAGCTAGCCGGAACAAGTGACCCTTCTTACTACACCTCTTTGAGGCTCTGCTTCATCACTGGCCCAAGGACAATGGGGTCCCCTGACCATGAACTACAACCTGCCACTGAGATGCAGACTAACTGTTTCTCAGTTGAATTCTTCCTCCCAGGTATCTGTTACGCAGGCTGACAAGCACTGTATTCTCATTGCAACGCCTTTGGAATAAAGACTATGACACTGCCTTTTGGAACTTGAAGAAATATTTATCAATTTCTACATTATAAATGCATGAAAGTAAAATGAACTCTGAAATGCATGCATACCAAAAGGAGTTTACTCTTTTATTTTGTAAATAATATCCAACAAACTTTTAAAAATATAGAATACTATAAAATTCATTACATGAATAAGCACACTACTGGCAAAAGAAACATCTTCAAGACAAAAAGAACTGGGTAGAATACATAAAATCCATCCTTGTGTCACGTGCTACATGCACACTGTGAGATGAAACACCCCAAAGTGAAGAAAATGTTCGTCTATTTTCATTATTTTTAATTTTTATGTTTTATTTTTGTCTATGCATGTGTTCCTACTTGTCTGTATGTACACTATGCATGTGGGTATCCATGGAGGTCAGAAGAGGAACTGGAGCTGGAATTATATGCAGTTGTGAGCTGCTCCATGTAGTTGCTGGGAACTGAACCCAGGTCTTCTGGAAGAAGAGCAGCAAGTGTTCTAAATCCCTGAGCCACCTCTAACCTTATTTTCAGTATTTTAAAAAGAGTTTCTTCTTAAGTATAAACAAAAGAAAAAATAAATTAATATACATTAGATTCGTAAACACTTAAAATCCTGTATTAAAAAGGTAGAACAATTCCAGAGAAAAATCAGATAGGGAGAGAAATGATCTTACTACTTTTGAGTGATTTCATAATGAGTATTTTTATTTTTTGTTTTTCAGAGAGGAGGAATAGCAAAATATTTCGAGTGCTGTGTTTTCCTGATTAAGGCACAAATCTGATCAAAGAGAAAATATAATGTTCCCCTATTCAGCAAAACAAATAATGTATCTGAATCTCACAAATAAAGAAAAATTCAAAAAATAGAGAATTAAACCCCACATTTAAGGTACTGATTTGACAGCATGATGTTAACTTTGGGATGCCTATTTTTGCTAAGCATTCAGAGAAAAGCAAACTTTTCTGTCTGTTTACTGATGTAGATTGCAAGCATTCAAGCCTTTCTAAAGGAGGACTTGACAAAATACAAGGAAGATATCAGTAACAACATGAAGAATCTACATGAAACTATCCATTGAAGTAGAAACCCCTCTCCTCAGATGGAAATCATAAGCCACAGGAGCTGCCAAAAAGGTAATGGAAAATATACAGCAACTGAATCAATAAATGCCAATGGCTTAGCGAATAATACTCAGTGTAATGGGAAACATCAAGGGAAAGTGTAGGAACAGGACAGACCAGTGCGGTAGGTAGAAGAGTTATGAGAAGCAGCAAATAACTACCCTCCAGGAAAGTGACCAGCCTCACTGCCCAGAGGAGATTTTGCAATTTCTGCAGATATCTGTGAGCTGTGCAGAGATCTCCTGGACTGTAGCTTTCATCAGTCACCATAGTTACTGGGGTGGCCATTTTGGTGACAGTCCTATTTTGAGTCACCTATACTTCTGTAAGAAATGCTTTGCCCTAACTCTTGTTAGTCACCCAAATGAAAACTCTTTGTTTTGCAAAGTAGACTTTGGTTTAAATCTTACCTACTATGTGTTCCCTACCTGGGATGAATAAATGTCAATGCATGTGCAAGTGTGTGTCTGTGTGTGGTGTTTTCTTAGAAAAAGTGTCATACACACATACCTCCATATTAGAGCTTTAGCTTATAAGGAGTTTAGAAAGAAAAGGAAGTCAGAGCAAAGGGTGATGGTAGCTGGGCAGAAGGAAGGAGACTCATGTCAAAAACATCACTATTCAATGAAAGAAAATAACAGAATTTTTTAAAAAGAAAATTTAAAATGAAATCCTAAGAAACAGAAGATTTTGCTTCAAAGCAATGAACAGAAAAGCAGAGTTTGTTGAAATACTCCTTTAGAAGCTCTGCAAACAGAAGAAGACATGACCTTAAGCAACACTGAATGAAGCCCAGACACATCTGCCATAGCAACAAATGACAACAGGTCCGGTGAGCATCATGAAGTCAGCAGCGGTCAGAAGACTATCTCCTTAGGAAAATGGAAGGCAATGTAAGAAAGCCAAAGAAAATGTCATGTGCAGGGTTAGTCATAAACAAGGAAAATTAGCTTATCGTAAAGCAGAGATTACCTAAAATATTTTAAAACATCAATAAAATGAGCACTTTTCTAAAAGAAGGTTATTTATTTAACATAATCTCAGAGATGAAAAAGTCTAATCTGGAAGACTTTTACAGAAATAGAAAACATTATAAAAAACTAACATCATAAAAGAAAAGCTATCTCACTATAGTTTTGGAGTAGATAAGTCACAAAATTATTTATTCCCATCATCAAAAATTATTCAATCAGACATAAAGCATTTGAAAAATTATTATTTTATAAGAGCAATATAATATCGATATAAACTAAGTTAGAATGACAGATATAAAAGCAAAGTAATCTTAAGTGTAAACATGCACAAGCATAAAGAATTTGAATGTGCCAGAGAAACACCAAAATTTCCAGCATAAATTGCAAGAGTTTATGGATGAAAAAAAATCAGGGAAAAGAGGCAAATTATTATGACTTTCAAGTTATGTAATTCTGTACTTGGTAAGAACAAATTGGTAATTTAATATAATAGTTTAACATGTAATTATTACAAAAGTAAAATTTCAAAGGCAAATTTGCATTATTACATAGATATATTACCAAGAAACATAGAATGCCTACATTTTTGTTTTGTTTTGTTTGTTTTTTTGAGACAGGGTTTCTCTGTAGCTTTAGAGCCTTTCCTGGAACTAGCTCTTGTAGACCAAGCTTGCCTTGAGCTCACAGATATTCTCCTGCCTCTGTCTCCTGAGGGTTGGGATTAAAGGTGTGTGCCACCATTGCCCGGCAAGACCTACATTTGTAAACCACTTCAAAAGGACATGATTAGTAATCCATATAGAAAGGAAACCAATATCCTTGATTTGATGTACAAATCTAATGAGTCTCATAAAAATGCAAGCAAGCTTGCTTTTATTTATGAAAAGCAAAGATGAGTCAAATGTCAGATAGAAAACGAATAACACTGAGAAGTCTCTTTGTGAAAAAGTATGATGACAGGGAATGTTCCTGGAAGATTTTACTATCTGTAAAACTTCTAATTCACACCATACAGTATGTCAACAAGTGAATAAATACATAATTCTTTGTGTAATAAAACTGAAAAGAATGTTTCTTCAGAACAACTAACTAGAAAAGATCGTTTAAGTAACAATCTAAACAATAATTTTCAATTTATATCACAAAGGATAAACTGATTTAGAAATTTACTTATTTTATGTACGTAGGTATTCTGTCTGCATGTATGTCTGTGTAACACATACATATAATGCCTATAGAGACCAGAAGATGGCATGCAGTTTCCTGCAGCTGGAGTTTCAGATGGCTGGGTTCTCAGAACCAAACTCAGGTCCTGCGGAAGAATAGCAAGTGTTCTTAACCACTGAGCCATCTTCCTAGCCCCTAGCTAAACTTAATACGTATGTAGGTACAGTATTCAACCACAGGGAAAGAAGGAAATCCTGCCATTTATGACAACATGATAGAAACGGCGACGTTATATTAAGTGAAGCAAAACATATACAGAAACACAAACTTGGTGCCACTGATGTGCAGGATGGAAAGGACCTAATTTTGACTGCATTTAGACCGCAATGATGACTACTAGAGTTTGGAAAGGGGAAAGGAGGAGGGGAAGAAATTTGTTCAATTGGTAATAAGATAATATTGGACAGGACTAAGAAATTTTGATGCCACATTGCACCATAGTTTGATGAGACATTACAATTGAGCGTAATGTTTTATCACGAGCTAGAAAAGGAGCATAAATGGCTTTGCCACAGGGGAAAAAATGATGTGTGTGAGATAGTCACAGCCAACCTGAGCGTGAAAATGTGCACTTGCATCGATTCACTGTGTGATTTTATTAGCTGTAATTGTTTTGTTTTGATGTATCAGTTACAATCAATTTAACCTTTCTACAAAGCCGTAACATGAAGTAATTCCGTGAGAATGAACAAAGGGTGATAGCATTCCACACCTGGAGTCGTAGCCCTCGGAAGTAGAGTGCAGTGGACCTAACGTCAGAAGC
>LOEQ01013265.1:0-22214 GCA_001685075.1 Bramus lutescens | reverse complement strand
GCCATATTCTGTAGTCTTTGAAAGATATGAAGAATGCCTATCCATCTGAAATATGTCTATGCACATCTACAAAATCTAGCTAACAAGACTACAATCTTGACTATTAAAGATGACTCTCTATTAACCAATATTTCTCAATTATACATTACATTTTTAAATGAGTTGCACAATCACAATACCTTAATAAAGATCAGAAATACATATACATATAACAAAATTGACCTTAAATTTGTATGAATAAACCAAGATCCATACCAATATAAATTATTCATATTTATATCATATTACCATTTAAATGTAAAGGAACATTTGTAAACAATATTTGGGAATATGGGCATAGTTTTGTATCTCCAAACTGCTTTATGGTATCTGAGGGCACTGTTAGTCAGGCCTTTCATGGTGTATTCTGTGTGCTAGGTTAATCTCTGTCAGCATTTTAGTGATGTAAGTTTTTGAGGGTGTTCAGAGCAACCTTTCAGGAGGCCTTGTTCCATGAAACCATATTCACCTGGAAGAAATCCACAGGTTCTCATCTACTGTGCAAACAAAAGAAGAACCTCTTTTCCCAAGCAACATGTCCTTAGACCCAAATTCTGAAGTCATTATACCTTTATAATATACAGATTGGTTAACCTTAGCATCCCAGACAATGAACTGTCTCTCTGTACTTAGGTCCTTCACAGTCAAAAAATTCAAAGAAAACACAATAATATACATAATCCAGACTCTCTGTGAATTTTTCAATTTTATGTGACTGATTTTGCTTTACTCCTTTTAATCTATGACTAACTGTACTCTCTCTCTTTAAAGACTTTACCCCTTTTAAAGTATTAAATTTATTTTATGACTCTATACTCTTTTTCTTCTCTCTTGCAAGCCTACGTATATTTATCCAACACTGTGAGCCATTTAGAGGTGTTTTATATCTGAATCTGTCCTATTGTGAATCTGTAATTCTCACTGTCCAGGAACACTTTTGCTTTGCACTTTTAAAATGTTAAGCGCTTAAATATCTAAGATGCAACATACCTTGGTCAAATACAGGAACTGTGGGCTTTCCTTGCCCAGTCCACCATGGACTCACGCCTCTGAGAGCCAAGCACACCACCCCACTTCCAGGCACAAAGCTGGTCTTCATTGCCATCAGGCAAGCTGCAGCAATCTGCTCACAAACCCCATCCAAATGCTCTGTCCCATGCAAGAGACAGAGGTGGCACTAGCAGCATCACCAAGAAAGATGACATTTATAACTGCCATTTTTTCCTGCTTCAGTGCTGAGTCAGGAAAATCTCTCTTAAAGGAGCTGCAGCAAGCTACCAGCAAATAGCAAGAAACTGTTAAATTCTGCTTTTTTTTTCTTCTAGAATTCCCTTTTCAATCCCTCTCAGGTTCTACGTGGATTTAGTAAACCACATTCGAGCACCAATTGTTGAAGGGAGAAGGCCCCTTGTTTTTTCCAGCTGTCCAGCTAGCTTACACCTAAAATAACCACACAGAAACTGTATAAATTAAAACACGGCTTGGCCATTAGTTCTAACTTCTTATTGGCTAACTCTTACGTATTAGTTTATCCCATCTCCTTTAATTTGTGTATTGCCACATGGCTGTGGCTTACCAGGTAAAATTCCTATCACCTGTCTCCAGTGGCTCCATTATGGCTCTCTCTCATTCTGCTTTCTTCCTCCCAGCATTCATTTCTGTCTTCTCTGCCTACCTAAGTTCTTTCCTATCAGGCCCAAAGCAGTTTCTTTATTCATTAACCAATGAAAGCAACACATGATTAGAAGAACCTCCTACACCAATCCCAGTTAGTTGAGTCTGTGGGTTTTCCTGTGATGTTCTTAACCCCTCTAACAATATCTCCTTCCCCTCTACCATAGGATTACTTAAACTTTTTCTAATGTTTGTCTGTGTGTCTCTTCATCTGCTTCCTTGCATAGATACCACTTTTCGAGTATAGCAAAATATTGTTTGAGATCATTACATTGACATTCTTTTCACCATTCATATTTGGTTCTATACTGGGACCCTGGGCTATCCAAACTCTAGTTCCTGGCACTTCAGGTAGTATCAGGAAAAGCTCACTTTTGTGGTATTGATCTCAAGCTGGACCAGTCATTGGTTGGCTATTCCTGCATATTTTTTTACAACTGAATAGCTAGATAGTATCAAAGCAAAAATGCTACATTAAGCGAAAAGAACTTAGTGCAGTAATTAACACTTAATGTTTAGATAAAATAAATGCAAATAGTTAGAAACATAATAATTTAAAAGTTAAGTTGCAGCCATATTTGCAGTTTGAGGCTTTATCTAAATGTACTGCCATGATAAATAACACATGATGCACAGAGTTATGATAAAGATAAAATATATTCAAGAAAAGATGTGCGTTCATGATCCATTCTGGTCTTATATTAGACCAAGAAGCTCGAGAAATAACTGGACCTAAGTAAATAAAGCCAAGAGAAAGTCCTTAGTGTTGGTAAGTTTCCTTTTCAAACAAAGAAAGTACAAGATAAAGGCTCAGAAACTGTAGCAGTCAAGGCAACTGGTTCCACGCATGGGTACCAAAAACAAGGGTTTTGTGTAGAGTTCCTCTAGTCAGAGTGAGGTTACAAATGGAAACTGAGTTTTCTGAATTGTGTTATCTATTAATAGTTCTTTGAAACACTGATGAACCTTCAAAGGAAATACTTAGGGGAATTGGGAAGGCATATGGAATCATCACTCATGTTAGCAAATTGTTGATGCACAGAATTTTTTTTATAATAAACACCCTCCCTGATATCTCCACTCACCTAACATATAGAAGCTAGGCATCAGTTATTAGTTGCATAGCATTTCCTGAGCTCTAAATTCTATAGACATGGTATTTCTGTACCTACTGGAATCACTTCTGTTGTTTTTTATTAAGTGCATTAGTAATAGCATTTTCAACAATAAACCCCGTGAGGTCCCAGAGGAACTATAGTTATATAATTACTTTCTCTTCCTAGCAGAAACTCACTCCAACTTTACTACTTACCTTTTCACCCATTACATATTCTTTTAGTAATTATAACACTGCAAAGAAAAGAAATGGTCATTGGGAGGTTCTCTTGGGTCGTTTTTGAGTCAAAAGTAAAGGAAGTACAGTCAGGTCTCATAAGAAGTAACAGTGACCCAAGACAGTTTATCCCCTGTCGTCTCTGAAGTTAAAGTATCCTAGAGCTGCAATACTCTCATCATGTGAGCCAGATATTTTGCAGAGAGGACATAGAATAACAGGACTAAAATATCATTGTTTCCTGAATGTATGTGAGCCCTAGTCCTCATATTCTTCACACTTATAGTCTCCATCTCTGTTTGAAGCTGGTTTCTCAGATAAGATACTGTCATTAAATCAACTTTTCCAAGTATTGATATCTTCCTGCAAGAATGAAGTCCTTGGGGGTTTAAACAGGTAATAGGTTAAATAGAAACTTCATATAAATTATACAGTGCAATATGTTTTTCTTTCCATGGAGCATTTCTAAGATACACAAAAGATCAAGCCTTTATTTGTGATTCTTACATCAATGTGTTGTGTTCCAATTTTGGTCATAACATCAATACCTTTTTATAAATTAAGTAATTTACTTTTTATTTTGTGTGTATGTGTTTGTGTGGTTTTTGAAGTACTTTTAGTGATTAATACATTTTGTACATTTTACCTCAAAACTTGAGTTGCAATTCTTTTTATGACAAGGATTATTATATCTTATTTTGTTCTTTTGGTTGTTGTCTCTTGGTGGTCTTCTCTTTTCTGAAGGGAATAAAGGGGTAGTGGATCTGAGGTGAAGATAGGGTAGAGGAAGCTGGAAAGAAGGGGAGGAGGGGAACCTGTGACAAGGATGGGTTACATGGGAGAAGAATATATTTTCAATTTCTTAAGAAAAAGATTAATATTTTCCAGATAGAAAAATGCTGACTCATAGTTAATGTATTTTCATACATTTAAAAAAGGTTTTATAGAATAACATGAACCTCAAAGAAAATGAAACAAAACAAAGTGAAAATGTTGTTAAAATTTGTTTCAGATGGTACTCAAGGAGCCAATGATTGGAGAATTTGATATACAGTTATCATTTAGTGTCTTTGGTTTTTATCAAAAAAAAATGAAGTCTCCAAGGTAAAATCTAACACTGTGGTTGCTTAACAATAAAAATAGATTTAGCTGACCATTTTTAAAAGATACCATTCCAAAGATTTTGTTTTCACAAACAGCTTTGTTTATTACCTAGCAACATATGCTTTTGGACTCTGTAAGTGGTGGATAATATATGCATTTCCAGATGATGGCGGTGACTTATTTTTTTAAGATACATGTGTTTGAAATTATAAATACATCAACCCTTTTCCTTTCTCCCTCTCATTCCTCAACTTTTTTTGTTTTCTTTCAACTTTAAGGCCTGTTTTTCTTTTATTGGTTATATATATGAGCAAGTCTAGTCCAGGAAGAATTTATGCAGAATACATTGAGAAACCAAGGCAAGATCACGAATCACAAAACTATACTACACATATTGTAATATTATGTCCATGAAGCCATCTTAGATGTCATGCAATATACGAGGAAAGCAATTATCCCTATAGAAGGACTAATAGTGGCTAGGTGTTAAGAGGAAAGTAATTGGAGAAGACTACATACCAACTACTTTCAAAACAATATCAATTTTACACACTGCTACCTCTGTAGGTAAAAATCAGACAATTGGTTTGTCCTTTCCATTATTCTAGTGAAAGTTTACTATTGTTCTCTAGACATTTCACTGGCTTTCTGCCTTTAAATTGTCATGTTTTGCAGACACTACTAACAGATTTGCCAGGATTCATTGATATATTGATAATAGTCCACACTGCTGTGAGATCAAGAATTCAAATGCTCACTTGGGTAGTGTGGCACTGTCCCTTATCCGTAGGACATACAACGTTGACCAAGTCGTATTCAAGAATCAGTTACTAAGGAAAGACACTTTAAAAACATCCACTGCATGTGCAGAGACTGCTAGTGAATGATCAGATGGTTTGTGTGATAGAAGGCATGTGGCAGGGCTTACCCTAATCCCACTTCCTGTGAGGCAGTGGTCCACACTCCTTGAGTGTACATTAAATCCACAGAAACTTCTATAATTAATAAGATTCATCAACGGTAGCTTTCTGAGGTTAGCTTTGAACTAATCACGCATTAGTATTTTAAAGATTAGATAAACAGGTACTTTCTTAGCTCACATTTAGGTAAATCAGTTGAATGGAGGGTGAACATACATCAAACTACAAGAGAAGTTCCTTTCCCCTTCTTTAGAGAATGATGAAATGCTTTAGTACTATTATATTGTCAACATGTGCATACCATGTGCATGTGAAAACATACACATGTATGCCTACATGGACATGCATATTAATTATGGTGGTAAAAGTAGATCATTCTAAAACTACACAGACTCTTCTCACTACCACTGTGTATCCAGGAGAAATCAGATAGGTTTAGATAATCATCTCTATTAATGCATCATAGTAAGATAGGAAATGTGTTCAGCCTAAAATTGAGGCAAACTATAGAAAAAACTAAGAAAGTTGATGATAACATTAATAAACAATAATATAAATTAATTTTCTGTTAATAGCAGTAGAAGAGAAAGCCTGGCTTTTTCTTAATGGAAAATATGAACTATTCAAGAAGAGAAGTAGAGAGCAATGTCATTCCTGTTCTTGGGTAACTGAGAAGCTTACTCAACTCCAAAGGTGTTTTACAAGAGAAAAAATTTAAAAGAGCTCATGCTGCCTTCTCTGCTATCATCCACAACAGCTTGATTTGAAAATGTACAAGGTTCAAGTCAGAAAAGTTCCAAGACAAAGAAAGGAAAGTGGATAAAAGTCCTATACGAACCAAGAAGCTATTTGCCACTGCTAGCTGTTGGGAGAGGAAAAATCAGTTTTCTTCATTGTAGCAAACATACTCTAGGGTAGGCTGCATGTTCTTGAGCAGTTGATCAACACAAAATGTTTCTTGTTTGAGGTTGTGTGTGTTTGTATGTGTGGTTTTGTTTCAGCTTTAAGACAGAAAGGACATGAAGTTTGGTGGGTGGGTGGGGGCTCTGGGAGGAATTGGGGGAGGCCCACAAGCCCTGTCTAAGCCTTCTGTCTTCTTTACTTCCCTCATTCTCATCCTCTGCCTGTAAAATCATCCTGGCATCCTACGCTTTGCTCCCTATGCCTCTCCTTCTTTGCTTCATCTCGTTTTCATTTGTTCCACTTCTTTCTCACCTTTCAACCGCCCTTTCTTTTCTGCATATTTTATACATTGACATTTTTGTATATAGGATATGACCTGCTGCTAAGCAGCAATTAAATTTATCTGCTAATAGTAAAAGGTTGATATGTATTGTTCAAAAGGGAAACATAAGCCCTTGTTCTCAGACAAGGCAGCTCTAGATAAGAAACAAGGGCAAGCACTATAACAAGCCCTATCACTGGCGCTCCAAAGTAGTGCTTACAGGCTATGTTTATTCTAAGTTGTGGGAACTAGGTNACAATAATATAAATTAATTTTCTGTTAATAGCAGTAGAAGAGAAAGCCTGGCTTTTTCTTAATGGAAAATATGAACTATTCAAGAAGAGAAGTAGAGAGCAATGTCATTCCTGTTCTTGGGTAACTGAGAAGCTTACTCAACTCCAAAGGTGTTTTACAAGAGAAAAAATTTAAAAGAGCTCATGCTGCCTTCTCTGCTATCATCCACAACAGCTTGATTTGAAAATGTACAAGGTTCAAGTCAGAAAAGTTCCAAGACAAAGAAAGGAAAGTGGATAAAAGTCCTATACGAACCAAGAAGCTATTTGCCACTGCTAGCTGTTGGGAGAGGAAAAATCAGTTTTCTTCATTGTAGCAAACATACTCTAGGGTAGGCTGCATGTTCTTGAGCAGTTGATCAACACAAAATGTTTCTTGTTTGAGGTTGTGTGTGTTTGTATGTGTGGTTTTGTTTCAGCTTTAAGACAGAAAGGACATGAAGTTTGGTGGGTGGGTGGGGGCTCTGGGAGGAATTGGGGGAGGCCCACAAGCCCTGTCTAAGCCTTCTGTCTTCTTTACTTCCCTCATTCTCATCCTCTGCCTGTAAAATCATCCTGGCATCCTACGCTTTGCTCCCTATGCCTCTCCTTCTTTGCTTCATCTCGTTTTCATTTGTTCCACTTCTTTCTCACCTTTCAACCGCCCTTTCTTTTCTGCATATTTTATACATTGACATTTTTGTATATAGGATATGACCTGCTGCTAAGCAGCAATTAAATTTATCTGCTAATAGTAAAAGGTTGATATGTATTGTTCAAAAGGGAAACATAAGCCCTTGTTCTCAGACAAGGCAGCTCTAGATAAGAAACAAGGGCAAGCACTATAACAAGCCCTATCACTGGCGCTCCAAAGTAGTGCTTACAGGCTATGTTTATTCTAAGTTGTGGGAACTAGGTAACTATAAATAAATTCCACAAAGATTATGTTAAACCATAAAAAATGGCATGTTTATGGGAAAATAATACAAATTTAGTAGAGACACTGAAAACAAAATGCAAAGTGCACAACAAATAAAACATCATTTTAGGCAGAAAGATGCTAACTGAAAATATGTAGACACTGGAGATTTTTATGTGTGGGAGGCATTTATAAAAGTGAGCATCTTCTTCCAGGAGACTGTGTTAGGAAAGTAAAAATCTGTGAAGATAAAAGAGAGTCTGGGGGACTAGGGAGATTGGGCGACCACCCACCAGGTGGGTGTGATAATTTCAGCGGATAGTCTATGAGATCATTCGTTCATCTGCAAAAATTTATGCTAGCCAGGAGGTTGGGGACTTCAAGATGTTGAAGAAGATTTGGATCTGTTGCTATAGGGAATCAAATACAGAATCAACAATGACATTTGACTCCCTTGCGTTTCTAATGAAATCAATCAGTTAAACTTCATTTCCCCCTTAGGCATGAACTTTTATCCAAAAAGGAAGAAAGTGAGTGAGCATTTCCCATGGATGGAATTCTGAAAAGAAGTGTGGACACTGTAGAAAGCATTAGAGATCCATTTTACAAACATTTCCAACAACTGAACCAGGATGTTGTAGCTGTTTTTAAGGAAGAACAACATTTGATGGGCATTATAGCCATAGACAAATTGGGGCATGGAGACATCAAACACAGGGGGATTACTTCAGAGGCTAATTAGGTTTTCTGTGTGTTGTGCCGAGTCTGTGGGGACCCCAAAAGACTATCAGGGGGACTGACTCACCGAAATGCAAAAGTGATGTTTTTTATCGTTCACAAGTAATTGCCAACAGGCAGGGACCTCATCAGTGCAGCAGTGAGAGGGGGTACCCCACCATTCTAGAAAGCATTATTTAAAGGCAAAACCAAGAAGAGTTACAATAGTAGGGTTTGGGGTGACAGGTTCAATTTTGATTGGCTCTTATCTAGGGACTTTTCACAAATTTTTATTTTCGAACCTCGCCTGTTTCTTGTTAAGTTTTCTTATCAGCTGACCTTAGGGTCGGGACATTCTATGGCTACACTGTTACCCTTTCCCCTAGTCATTTCTGAGGACTTCAATGTTTTACAGAAAATAGCTGATGCAAGACACAAAATGGAGGTGGAGGACAAAATGGAGGCACTTAGGTGCTCTACTGCGCAGCTAAGTGGACCACGGAATGTTCCTGTTGAAGCAGTAACCAGAATCTCAAGACTTGAAGAAAAGTAGCTTTTAGAGACTGCAAAAGAAAGTTGTAAAGTTTGGCAGTTCGTAGAAATCTAAGGGCTCCATGTGACACTGATGATAGAAAAAAAAACAGGAAATGAGGCCATGAACCTGGACATAACCAGGTTCCAAGAGCCAAAACAAGTCCAAAGAGCTGCCAGAAGTCAAGCAGGGAGTAAGAGCCAGGCAGGTTTCATGAATTGCCCATATGCTGTTCAGCATTTCTGCTACAGAAATACAATTGCCTTTGAAATACCCACACTCCAGTTGCTAAGCTCAAGAACTTTACTGGCTCACAAGGCTAGGTTTGGGCAGAACTGTTTCTTTGGTTCATTGCCATTGCCCTGCTTGGAATGAATAGACATTAGTTCATATCTCCCCAGGAAAAGCTGATACAGCCTCATGTGTTGAAATACTAGTTTAGCAAAAACAGGACAGCAGACAAATTTGGAGTACAATTTTCTATGACAGAAAATTGAAGATGGGGCACATTTCTCAAGTTGTGTTTTCGGTCAAAGAGAACTGAGATCTCAAAGTTTGATTCTTGAGAGGGAGCTTCAGTATCAGTGGTAGAAATCATGAAGCAGAAAATTTTGATTCAAGCATAAAACCGGTTGGAATGGTTTCCTCTTGAAGCAATGAATTCCACGCCATGAAAAGTGTTGACAGCAGAATGCAGTTCTTTCATATGATTTGCTTCAGAGAAGAGCAGAATTGGTGTGCTCAGGAAGCATGTTAGAAATGCAGACATTGGTTTCCACCAACTCTAAATTTTAATAAATTACATTGTGATCACATCTGCTTGTGACTATTAGATGACATTTGCAACACAGCCAGAAGAAAGTCTTCCACTGAGCAGATAGGTGAGTGTAATACCTCTTAACAGTTTGTCATGTATTCTGACTTTGAAACTTGAGAGCAGTTTTTTTCTTTATTCCTCTCTGTTATTTAAACTCTAAAAGGAAACAAAACCGTTTACCGTTGAAGCTTATCTCATGTTTGGTTTTTGTGAGTTTGTTGTGCTGTAACATTGCATCAGTGCTCATTTACACAGTGAGAACGGTGATGTGCTACATTTCAAAATAATTTTGTGCTTCATGAATGGTGCAACTAAAATATGCCAACAGTGAGTTGAGAACAACATAAGCAATGGTATCTAAAAGGACCAAGATTCTTAGGTGACTATGAGCGTTAGTCTTGGGGTACCTCTGTGGATGCTTTTCTGGAAATTCATGTTTCTGGACTGGTAGACTCATCCTTGTGATGGGCACACAGGCAGAGACTTAGTGTTTTCCTGTTTGGTTTGTTTTTCCTTGATTTCCCTTCATACTCTCCAATTGTTTTCTCCTGTTGTTGTTAATGATATCGTCTAATAGGGTCTTAAAAGGAAGACTCTTTTCTCCTCTTGTTTGATTTTTAAAAGACTGCTAATTATGGTAGCGATTCATCTATTAATAATAAAAATACATTGATAAACTATGGTAGTAATTATATTTTGTTGTTGTTGAGAAAGCACATTCCTGGAATTCCAGGAGAGTTTTTTTTTATTGCCTCCAAATGGAAGGAATTTTTAATTAGCATAAACACAGCACGATATAGATACAGACTCTTTGTAAAAGAGATATTCTAGAAATGAATAAAGCTTTGAGCTACAAACCTCTCATGACCTGGTAATGTTTTGTATGTGTACAATAACTGGTTTGTATGAAAAATCTCCCTTGTCAGCAAAGGCATGTCACAGTTTACAATGCTTCCATTCCAAAGGGAGAATTATCACTACTTGAGAAAGCAGTTGATTGATGACAAACAATACCCAAGAACTCTTGGTTTCATATCAAAAACCATGACAAAATTTTTGAAATTGTTTACTTCCTTGAGTTTGGAAGTGATTTGCTCTTTGTAATGGGCAATGTGCTGGTGGCACAACTAGAAGTCTTTGCCTTCCAAATCCAATCAGATTCTGTCCAATAGTAACTCCATGATCAACAAAAGCTAAACAAAACACATATCTACACGCCCTCAAATGTGATAACACTATCAACAGCTGATTTCTGTGTTTGTTTGACAACCTCAAGCCAATTGTTTTTATCTTAATTTGTCACTCAGCCTCTGTGTGAGATTTACCTGTTCTTCTCATATATGCCTGTTTGATTATATTCAGTATTAAAAAATAAACTAGAGTATCTATTTAAATATTACATAAAAACAATCAACATTAATATCTCATACTGTATATACATGATGTGTATATAT
The DNA here is from genome assembly GCA_001685075.1 of Bramus lutescens. Taxonomy (NCBI): domain Eukaryota; kingdom Metazoa; phylum Chordata; class Mammalia; order Rodentia; family Cricetidae; genus Bramus; species Bramus lutescens. The sequence continues at coordinate 11,208 of LOEQ01013265.1, read as the reverse complement.
ACATATATATATGTACTTATACATTCATTCATTCATTCATTCATTCATTCATTCATTCATTTAGTTGAGATTATTTAATGGCTTGCCCCAGGAGATTATTTAATGGCTTGTCTCAAACTATGTGGCTGTGACTGATTTTGAACTTGTAGTCTTTCTGCCCACTTTGGCCAAGTGTTGGGATTATAATTTTTGACTACCACACACATCCAGCTCTGGAAAGAAATTTTTCCTTATTTTTGAAGATAAGAAAAGAAGCATATTTTGAAATCTTGTTGGTTCTCTGGCATTCCTTTGGGTTCTGGAAATTTAAAGCATGTTCTTACTTATTTACCAATCATGCTTTTCTTGGGAACAATGACATTTTGTTGCTGTTTCTCAGGCAGTTTTGATTGAAAAGTTCTCTCTTCTCCTATTTTACTTTAGTTTATTTTATTCCATGAATATGAGTGTTTCTCCTGGATGTATATCTGTGTACTATTCTCCTGAGCTCCTGACATGTGAGGGAGGCTGTCAGAATCCCTGAGACTGGAGATGTTTGTGTGTTACCATGTGTTGTTGAGAATCAAATTCAAGTTCCCTGAAAGAGCAGTCAGTGCTGAACCATGCTTAAGCCCCAGTTCCCTCTTCTTTTTCTTTTCTTCTTTTTTTTTTGTGACTGGGTTTCCCAGTAGCTATGGAACCAGTTCTAGAACTTACTCTGTAGACCAGGCTGGTCTTGAACTCACAGAGATCCTCCTCCCTCTGCCTCCTGAGTGCTGGGACTAAGGACATGTGCCAATGTGCTACCACTTTCAATTCCCTCTTCCTTTTCCAATAATATTTAACACTTGCATTCTTTCCTCCTGATTGTCATATGGAATTCTTGAATTTCAGTACCTTCAGGCTNCATTCATTCATTCATTCATTTAGTTGAGATTATTTAATGGCTTGCCCCAGGAGATTATTTAATGGCTTGTCTCAAACTATGTGGCTGTGACTGATTTTGAACTTGTAGTCTTTCTGCCCACTTTGGCCAAGTGTTGGGATTATAATTTTTGACTACCACACACATCCAGCTCTGGAAAGAAATTTTTCCTTATTTTTGAAGATAAGAAAAGAAGCATATTTTGAAATCTTGTTGGTTCTCTGGCATTCCTTTGGGTTCTGGAAATTTAAAGCATGTTCTTACTTATTTACCAATCATGCTTTTCTTGGGAACAATGACATTTTGTTGCTGTTTCTCAGGCAGTTTTGATTGAAAAGTTCTCTCTTCTCCTATTTTACTTTAGTTTATTTTATTCCATGAATATGAGTGTTTCTCCTGGATGTATATCTGTGTACTATTCTCCTGAGCTCCTGACATGTGAGGGAGGCTGTCAGAATCCCTGAGACTGGAGATGTTTGTGTGTTACCATGTGTTGTTGAGAATCAAATTCAAGTTCCCTGAAAGAGCAGTCAGTGCTGAACCATGCTTAAGCCCCAGTTCCCTCTTCTTTTTCTTTTCTTCTTTTTTTTTTGTGACTGGGTTTCCCAGTAGCTATGGAACCAGTTCTAGAACTTACTCTGTAGACCAGGCTGGTCTTGAACTCACAGAGATCCTCCTCCCTCTGCCTCCTGAGTGCTGGGACTAAGGACATGTGCCAATGTGCTACCACTTTCAATTCCCTCTTCCTTTTCCAATAATATTTAACACTTGCATTCTTTCCTCCTGATTGTCATATGGAATTCTTGAATTTCAGTACCTTCAGGCTGTTGAAACCCCATTTACCTCAGTGCACATACCTCAGCCATGAGCAATCCTTCTTTAACATTTTCCTCCTTCTCTGCCTGGTACAGACAACTCTTCATCAAATGTCCTCACCTACAATGGATGTGATGTTGGCAGAAATATGCATAAACTTGTGTGGTATCTCTGAAAAAGAAACTATGTATTTTAAATACATTTTTTTCTGCCATTGGTTGGGTAACATGGTATCATTTTGAGAAAAATTAAGTCATATCAATCAAAATGAGTAAAGATGCCCCATTGGCCATTGTCTTGATGAATGGCAGTCCTTTTTCTAGAGACAGAAATGAGGAATGATAGAATCACTAAATACTACGACAAAACTGAACTAAAATAATGACCACTTGTTATACCTTTGTACTAACTAATTTCTTCAGAGTTCCAGAAGCTCAAAGCACTCGACCAAGAGTGACTAAATGGGAACTTTGGTCTAGTTTACCTTTATAGGTCTTCCAAGAGACAACGGACTGACAGCAGGGTTCTTTCAATCCATGATTGAATTGACTTAATTTAAGATATAGTAATACTGATATTCAAGTGAGGACTTCTCAGGGATTCAACAGAAAAAGTTAAATAGCAAAATGTGTAATGTGCTAATACCACTTCAACTTATCTCTATTGTTACAATATTTTGGGCTTGTTAAAACTAGTATGGCCAGGTGGTGGCGGCGGCAGCACACACCTTTAATCCCAGCACTCAGGAGGCAGAGGCAGGTGAATCTCTGTGAGTTCAAGTTCAGCCTGGTCTACACGAACTAGTACCAGGACCAGCTTCAAAGCTTCAGAGAAACCCTGTCTCAAAAAACAAAAAAACATTTAAAACTAGTATCATTTCTTTTGAGGTTAACCTACAGTATTTAAAGTAACTATTAGTTTCTTTATTTTCATCTAGAAATCTAAACTGAAATAGGTTATGCAACCTTCTAAGTTTCTGTGCAGTAGACTACTGTATATGTGTGTGTGCATTTCATGTGTATTTGTGTGTGTCTGGGTGCATGTACATATATGTGTGCCTGTGAGGATGCATATGTGTTGTATGCATGTTATGTTTGTGACCTATGTGCACGGAATATACATATGTACATACAGGCATGCTTAGAGGTCAGGAGATGATGTCAGTTGCCTTTCCAGAGGACTCTCAATTTGCTGCCTTGTGGCAAGGTTTTTCACTAAACCTGGAGAAAGGCTCATGACCACAAAGCCATGGTGATCCTCCTGTCTCTGCAACACACAGTGCTGGAGTTACAGATTCCTATGCAGTTCTGCTTAACTTTTTAACATGAGTACTAGGGATTAGAACTGGGGTTCTCAGGAAGTATCCTTATAGCTGAGCCATTCTCCCAGGCTTTAGAAACATATTTTCACAACATGACAGCGTTTGATAACTTGGAATTTTTTGGAGCTCCCCTTCATCCCACACTGACTTCCCTAAGAAAACACATCCTTCAATGCTTATGACATACATCCTACAGTAACATGAATCACTGAACTGTTAACATAGTTGAAATGCAGTTTAAAAGTACAACACAAATTCAGCAACTGGAAGTTCCATGGTCTTAAAAATAATTGCGTTGTAATTTCTTCTTCAACAAATGATTGTTGACTAGTTAAACTCCTTAGGCCAGTCTATGCAGCAGGGCAACTCTATTGACTGAATATACAGCACTATATTCAGGATATTATCAGGTTCATGGTGAGTAGTCCCACTGAATGTTCTCTTAAGAAAAAATCTTGTGATAAGACTAATGTTTATAAAAGATGGGGCTAGAGGTCTTATTCTTGAGTGATCATGGAAATACAGAAGTTGTATTCTACCTTCACAGTTCCCAAGCCTGTTCATTTCTTTTCTACTAAATTAAAATAGCTTAGTATTATCTAATTTGGAAGGAGGCATATTCAATTCATAGACATTAAAATCACTTCCAGATTTTTCTTTACTTCAGGAAAGATGCAAATGAAAATTCAAACTATTGGTATGAACTTGATAGCAAAAAGCCAGAAAAAGGCCATAACCTCCTTCCTTCTCAGAGATGACCCTGACAAAATATGTCTATTCTCATATAAATGTGATATAATTTCAGATTATAATGAATGCCATGAAGGAAATAAACATGGTGGTGACTTAGCTGGGAACATAAATTTGCTGTTTTTTACTTTATCTCCCTTATCACCAACCTCAATACCAATCACAACTTCAAAGGACTTTTAATAAGATGTGCCCAAAGGAATATAACTATGGTGAACAGGGTGTGGAGATGGCTAAACACTCTTAAAGAAATTTGGCACTTTGTAAAAAATAGCTCCAAACATTTCCCCAAGACTTTAGAATCTTAGAGCAAAGAGCTCCCATGGAGATGGTTATCTGTTATCTTTACGGGTGTGCCAACTTTACCAGATGAATTGTTTGGCTTTTATAGCAACACTTTCATTTGTTTAAAGTTAGGAAAATGAGCTACATAGTGTCAAGAGCTATGCAGAAACTTATAATATAATTTTCAAATTCTGTGAAATATCTACTAGAGTAGGCAGAATTCTTAATATGCTAAATATTTATGGTTATATTGAATTTTTTGCAACACAAAAGCATAAGCAACAAGAGCCATATAGAGAGTGCCGAAATGAAAAGCAGCTAGAGACATTCATTGCGACACTGCTTGCAACGTTTTATACACTTCCAAGCAGCCTGGTGTTTGGAGACTTTGTGGGGAATGCGTGATGAAATAGTTCAAAGACCATATCAATGAATTATGGATTCTCCAAAGGAAAGATGAAATCCTTGGAATGTCATCGTGACACTGTCCTTACCATCCAAAGGAGAATTCATGGCAGCAGATAGAAGCATCTTAGGAGTTCAGAACATTTTATCGCCTTGGAATTTCACCCTTCTTATTTTCCTCTTCTAGAAAATGAGTTTGCATGAGTTGGTAAAAATTTTCTCATGTTTGTGCTTAAAAAATGGCTGAACTTGCTCAACGTTCTGCATGTTTGTTACCCAAAATTGAGTCTGATCTATACCTGTCTTATTACTAAAATTCCTGACACTCTAAATCTATGTAACACATATTTTACAAATCAGAACATATTAAGATACAGCTGGAAAAAATTCAAAAGTGAAAATTTTAGGTTACATGCAAACTAACATTTTGTAAAGATCTTTTCATACTCTGAATATCTACTGCAGATATTTCTACTGAGCCCTTAATACAAACTGGCCTTGTTTCTAGATGAATAAAGAACTTGAATTAAAAAAGAACTTCTGTGAAATGATGCACAAGGGGAACTGGAAATATTTAAAATTTAAAAGCTTTCGGTCAAAACTAGTTTAAAATTATATCATTTTAGTTAAGAATAAACAAAAACTTAAAGATGATTAAAAAGAATAAATACATTGTATATACTTCAATAAGGGCATCCTAGTCAGTAAATTATTTTTTCCTATTTTGTAACGATTTACTTGTGTATTTAAATTTAGAAGTGATTTTACAACAATGACCAATAATTAATTGGGATGGGTTTGTTTGCATTCACAGCATGATTAATTGTCTAACTAATGAAGGCTTTAAGGTGTTATGCAAAAAGTAAAGACTGCACAACTACCATGATCCCTTGACATCAAATTCCAAGATTTGGAAACTGATGATGACAATCAAAAATTTCAGGAATTTGGGTGGTGTGGTTGGATAATATTTCATTTGGCATCTCTTTGTTGTGAATCAGTGTGCTTAATTCCCGCTATCATATCCAATAGCAGTAAATATTAGTTATGAACATGAGTATTAGGCATAGATTTTTAAAGCAATTAGTACCCTGAAGTTAGCAGAAGGTCTTTACATTTAGAGTTAAATTATCTTTCCTAAAGATAATTTAGTAGAGAAAAATAAAATGTAGGAAATTTAAAGACAAAAAGATTCAAATCATATCATAGAAAAATTATGAGAAACATTGTTAGGTACACAAACATAGAATTAGAGAAAGAAAATTCTTTATGAATTGTAGCAAAGTGCTTCAAGGAAAGGGTTGTAATCTTCGCCAAAGAGACACCTAACGAGTTTGTTCCTTCTTAAATATCCTCTGGGATTGTGAGCTTTAGGACGCCAAGTTGAGAAGCATAAAGAGATACTAGAGAATTAGGATGTAATAACATTGCATATACTAATGCAATTTATTATAATCATTTTCATTCACCCCTTTCATTCTCTCTTTCCTTTTCTTTTCCCACTGAAATCTGCCTTCTCAGCAAGTTACTCCCTTATATTTGTGTTTTCTTTTGTGGGCTTCCCACTGAGTTTATTTCGAATTTCTTCTCTGAGCATGAAAGGAAAATTATTTCCTGTAAACAAGGCAATTTATCAGTGATTATGTCATTGGAAAAAAATTATGTCCCTAACAACTGTTAATTGCTAGTAAGCCCTCAGGGATGGCAGGATCTCATGTACCCCCCCTCCTGCATTCATGATGGTATGATGAGGTCAATTGTGTGTAGGTCTTGAGGTGATAACTAAAATGCTTTGAGTTCATGAATGCAATCGGTATGTCATACTCAGAAGACTTTTATTTTTTTNCATGATGGTATGATGAGGTCAATTGTGTGTAGGTCTTGAGGTGATAACTAAAATGCTTTGAGTTCATGAATGCAATCGGTATGTCATACTCAGAAGACTTTTATTTTTTTACAACACCTATCTCCAACCTGTGGTTCTTATACTCTTTCCCTCCTGTGTGTGTGTGTGTGTGTGTGTGTGTGTGTTGGGAGGAGATGTCCCATTTATGGCCTGTATACTCTACCATATTGAACAATTGCCCATTGCCTTCATAATTTCCCAACCCAACCCAGTACTGGTAACAGATACCCACAAGTAGGCTTGCCCGATATCTCCAAATTCTCAGAAGTTTCTGCATCATTGGCTAATACATTTTGTAAAATAATCTGTTGTTCTCTGAGATTCCTTTTACACCTGTACAATGGCCAAGATCAAAAACACTGATGACAACTTATGCTGGAGAGATAGTGTGGTAAAAGGAACATTCCTGCATTGCTGGTGGGAGTGCAAGCTAGTACAGCCCCTTTGGATATCAGTGTGGCGATTTCTCAGACACATTGAGTTTAATCCCTTTAAGTATTACTGTGGCGATTTTTCAAAAAATTAGGAAATAACCTTCCTCAAGACCTAGCAATAGCACTTTTGGGTATATACCCAAAGGATGCTCAACCTTGCCACAAGAACATGTGTTCAACTGTGTTCATAGCCAGTACCTGGAAACAACCTAAATGCCCCGCGACCAAAGAATGGACTAGAAAAACATGGTACATTTACACAATGGAGTATTGCACAGCAGAAAAAAAATAACGACATCTTGAAATTTGCATGTAAATGGATGGAACTAGAAAACATCATTTTGAGTGAGGTAACCCAGACACAAGAACACAATTTTCATACATACTCACTCCTAACTGGTTTTTAAACATAAAGCAAATAAAACTAACCTACAAGTCACAATCCTAGAGAACCTAGACAACAATGAGGACCCTAAGAGAGACATACATTAATCTAATCTACATAAGAAGTGGAAAAAGACAAGATCTCCTGAGTAAATTGGAAGCATGGGGACCTTGAGAGACGGTTGAAGGGGAGGGAAGAGAAAAAGAGGGGAGCAGAAAAAAAGGTAGAGCTCAATAAAATTCAATAAAAAATCTGTTGTTCTTCATATATTCCACTCAGTACTATATTCAAATATCTGTCTCTTTGACTTAGAAGCATGTGGCCAATTAAGTCTAAACTTAACAAAATTTATCATGGGATGACTTTAATTTATAATAGCCAGCATTACAATAAATATCCATTTCACTGTGATTAATGTGTTACTTTTTATTTGTTTAAACTTTCATCATAACTGGTAACTATTGTGATCATAATTTACTATTGTATTGCTCAAACCAATACATATAATTTTTCTCTTTCTTAATATTTAATTCTGGTAAAAATTGATTTCATAATGCTATTTGGAGAAGTCCCTTGGAACTCCTTTTTTATGAAATTTTGCTTTTAAAGATTTTAGGCTACAATAACTACTAACTACATTGGATATAATTAATTTTACTGTAACTGTAGTGGAAGCTATGGGATTCTAAGAAAGATGCGTTTGTTTGTTTTATATTCGTTTAACTTTTAAACAATTTAGTTACTGCTGGTGTCCAGCCTTAGCTCAGGTTCAGGTCCTGAGTGAGGAAGGAGGTGTCAGTGCAAAGAAAACTTCTGACCACCAGGTTGGTTGCACTCCAGTGGCCCCAAATAGCTCAGGCCATCTTTATTTCTACTTAAACAGAGTTTTTCTTACCAGGATTACATGGACAGCTTTATTACTGGCTTCTGTTTTTGAGTTTAAGAAATACATCACAATTTAAAGACTATATTGTGATCATTTTGTAAAACCTCCCATTGTTGCCCTTTATGCTTCCCCAACACACCTTCCCAAGTCCTGCATACGTAATTCTACATATAGAGTTCAGCTTTTTTGTTGGCTTAACTAAATATCAAGCCAGACACATTCTGCAGTACTCATCCTGCCCATAAGCAATCTTGCAGTACTTATGTCAGCTGGCAGCTACTTGCAGCTACAACGTTAAAAAGTAATAGACAAGGTATCTCACCCTAAAGAGTGGACACCAAATAGCTAGTTCATGCCCCTGGAATAAGTCCTGGTCCTATTGTCAGCTCCCCCTCCCCAATAGATCAAGCCACATAACTGTCACCCACCCACATGCAGAAGGCCTAATTCTCTCCCATGCAGGTTCCTCAGCTGTCAGTCTAGAGTCCATGAGCTCCCACTGGTTCTGGTCAGCTGTCTCTGTGGTTTTCCCAATCGTGATCTTGATAATCTTTGCTCATATGATCCTCCTTCCCCTCTTCAGCTGAACTCCAAGAGCACTGCCCAGTGCTTCGCTGTGGATCACTGCACCTGCTTCCATCAGTTACTGGATACAAGTTCTCTTATGACCTTGACACTAGGGGGATGGGCATGGTCTTGACTCAGCTCCGTGTGCCAGGTTTTGTTGACTCCCTGAGGGAGGACTTCCCCTCTTTGAGCAGTGGCTGGGGGTGGAGTGGGGAAACATTGGGAGCTGGAGAAGAAGAGGGAGGGAGAACTGGGCTTAGTATGTAAAATAAAAAAATATTTTTAAATAAAAAAGAAAAGCATAGAGAGCTAAAAGAAAAAATGAGTTACAAAAATGTAATAGACATGGGCACAATGGTTTAGGCACAATATTCAAACCCAGACAATTCTTTCATATCTACAAAATATACTTTTATACAGTTTTTTTTTCTGCAAGAGGGTTCCATGTCTTACTCTCTCTGTAAAAGGCAGAATTTGATAAGCACTTTTTTCCATCCCCCCCTACCACTCTATCACCAATATAATAAACTCCCATGTGTGATAAAGGTGGAGCTACCCATCCCACATTTTACATTGTACTTTTTCCTCATGGAGCATACCAGATCCTTCCAACAATTCTGTGCTTCGTGTCCAGGGAACTCACTCTTAACAGTTGGCACTATGTGTAATCCTAAGGCTTTTCATCCTATTCTGTATATGCATGCCCTACTCACCTTTCTCATACTGTGAGACATTGTTAATGATCCAACTTTTGTTTTCTTATATGTGCCCAACTGTCTGTATTGTGTCAGAAAAGGATTAGGAGCTGTAGTCAGCAATTCCAGATAAGAGATTTAAGAAGCATTAATCTCCTGCTGAATCTTACGGGAAAATGTTTGAAAAGAAACAGAATTTCCAGGGAAAACTACAGCTGTTTCATGTGTGGCTGCAGATAAAAAACTGAAAATCAGCCAAAGAATCACGACCATAATGACAGAGAAAAGAAACTGTAAGCTACATGAATTTTGCAAATTCCTATGCTGTCCTGTGGACAACTGATCTCTGCCAAGTGAGAGTCCATTTCCACAGGTAACTTGCCACACTGAAATCCACTGGATGGGTAGTCATATGCTGATCTGAGACTAGACTGCTTGACTCACAACAACTTACCTGGCAGAATCTATAAGGTATTTCGCATATATTATTTCACTGAACGTCTGAGAAAGGGGTAGAATATCAGAGAATAATGTAATCAACCAAAAATGTCAGTGGAAATACATAATTGGGTATATTTTTCAAGTTTTAAGAATCCATAAATACAAAATAGGTTTGAAATTCACTTTGTTTTTATTTTCAAAATGATTTTAAAATCATCAACATTCTAAAATGGGTAAGGAGTAAAATATGAACATCTAAACATTAAGTACTCAATTCAAAAGAAATTACCCTTGACTTTCACTTATACGTCTCCTGGATTTAATCATTAAAAGTTAATGGATCTTTTGTTCTTATAACAATGCTTCAAAGAGTGTTTTTCTTTTCCTTATGTGTTGGGAGCATAGCGCAGAAGTCCTTGTGCCCACTAATTTCCAGAAAAAAACAGGAATGTTAAGCACATAGGATTGATTGCCCTTCTAATGGGAAAGCTGTTTCTAAGCCTGCATTCCTGATTTATCTCTAGGGTGACCCTTGGCACAGGTCACTGCTAGAAGCCTTCTCTCCTGCACATATGGTAACTAAGACTTGTGCTAGAAGCTTTGCTATGGGCCCCTGCTGCCACAAATGAAACCTTATTATAGGCCTCTGACACTTGATGCAAATTGGGGTGTGTCCGCAGACTCTAATCCTGTATATTCCTTATGTGCTGGAAGAAAGTTAAGCAGATTCACTAAAGCTGCCTCCCAAAGGGCTGTCTGCAGCATAACTCTCAGCTGTCCAAACCATGCTCCCATCCATTCCTCCACCCTCGGGGACCAGTGCAGCCAACGATCCCAAAGACAAAGCAGAGCCCTTAAGTTAATTTGCTTGCTATGGACAACCCAGACAATCCAATGACTTTAAAATTAAGTCTCCACCCCATATATCTGTTAACAAAATATGTGGCAGATATTGTTTTATTATTTCCAGTTGAAATTGCAGTGCAGTGCCATTTTCTGTAAGTGAGTATTTTTCTCATTTATGGCTTCCATGTTGCTGCTCTTCTCTAGGTGGTTAGACTTACTCATGAGAGCTACTCAGTCTTGCTTATCAGAAGGTCACATTCTCTCTTCCTATTCACAATAATGGTACTGAGTCTCAAATATCTTCTTATTTACCCATCAGAGCTTTAGTCCTGCTTTTTCTAGACTAAGAAATGTGTTCACACATGAGCTAAAGATTACCTTAGGAAATTAAAATTGGTGATAATTCATAGGACTAAGAGTCACTTATGAAATGGCTACACTGTCACCCTTAGTTTCTGTGTAAACACATGCATATGCCCACACTCTTCATGACACAGCGGACAGATGAATAATTCAAACTTCCACGAGTGATGTTGTATTGGACTTCACCTTGGGCACCTGAAAATA
>LOEQ01013264.1:10637-22230 GCA_001685075.1 Bramus lutescens | reverse complement strand
ACATCCACCGCCAGCAGAGGACTGCAGTGGTCTGAGGGCAGCCCCTGTGCCCAATGCTGCCACTGTCCTCGGTCCCTTCCAGAGCCCTTAGAGACCACAGGATGCACTGAGGCGTGTGATGGGCAGAAACTGGAGACTTTGTGGGGCAGATTTCTCTATCTCACTAAAAAACACATGGCCAGTTCGTGTGTACTGAGGGTGGACATGGGAGGGAACGAGGTGACAGTGAGCATGACAAGTAAGGTAACAAAATCACTGCAAGGTTAGTGGCCACAAACTCACTGTTTTCACACATACAACCCTTTGTAGGCACAGGGACAGGTTCGCCAAAGGATTGTAAGGCGATCAGAATGCAGAGAAGTCAGACTGTCTCTGGCATCTCAGTGGAGCTGGTGTGATGTGATGTGTATTCCAAGGGACTCTGTGGCACTTACAGAAGGCTCAGCGCATCTGAGAGCACATTCGCTATTGAGGCATACCTTGCTTAGCCTAGGTATAACGGGGAGTGTAGGCAGAGGCTCCTCGTTCACTCCAGGCTGCCCAGACTTGAAATAACCACACAGAAACTGTATTAATTACAACACTGCTTGGCCAATGACTTAAGCATATTGCTAGCTAGCTCTTATATCTTTGGTTAACCCATTTCTATTAATCTATGTATCACCATGAGGTCATGGCCTACTGATAAAGTTTCAGCAGGCTCCAACAGAGGCATGGCTTTTCTCTGACTCCGCCCACTCTCACTCTCTCTCTCTCTTCCAGCCTGGCTATATTCTGTTAAGTCATTGCATAAAAGCAGCTTCTTTATTAACTAATAAAAGCAACACATATATAGAAGGACTTCTCACACCAGTTGCATCAAAGTAAAGTGTCAGACTTTGTTGACTCCCCATGGGAAGTCTTAGCCTTTTTGTGGAGTGGATGGGGTGGGGTGGTAGGAGGGTATGGAGTGGGAATGGGGGAAAGCTATGTAAAATGAGAAAACGTTGTATTAAAAATTATTATTCAAAACATGGAATAAAAATAAAAATAATAAATAAAAAAGAAAGCTCACTGTACCAGGAAAGTATGCTCAACTGAATGGGACTTTTTGCACTCATTCCTCAGGTGACACCAACCAGGCTGAGTGGCAACGCGGCCTTCTCTGAGACATTACTGACATCTTTTCTGGAGATTTATCTATATTTGCATGCGAAACAGATGTGTGTCCTACACCGGTACTAGATTATAAGCTGCTATGCTCCCCGAAAAACCATTATGTACGCTACAATTCTTTACAGAAAGCCACAAAAGTAAAATGATATCCTGAATGTTTCATAGTGATGACTAAAAAATATTAAACAATTATTGTGTGTGAGTTTGCACATGGCACAGAGCACATCAGTGGACTTTGTATATAATTTGTTTTCTTTTTCCATCTTTATGTGAGTTCTGGGGACCAAACAGGTTATTAGACCTTCGTAGTAAATTGCCGTAGTGATAATTTTTATTAAAAAAATAAAGACTAGATTTTACAGAAGTTAGACATTACAAAACTAAGAAGTTAGATCAAGACAGGGTGCAGGAGTCTGGTAGTTTCTGAAACACACCGAACTGGCTCCCTTACATACAATCATCTATGCATTAGTTTGTTTAGCAAATATGACTTGTGTACCACTGCTGTCTCAGGAACCAGTCTTGGGGAAGGCGAAAGAAAGATACTGCACAAAGCAATTCAAGCCCAGATGAGGGGTGATTGGGGCTTGTGGGGAACAGCAGTGATCCCTTAGAGTTATCTTCAGGTTTAGGAGGACACTGTATGGCCGATGAAGTAGAGTGAGTGACAACCACGAAGAGCATGGAGATGCTGGCGGTACTCAGAGCTGCTGCCAACGCCTTGTGGTAGGCGGTGGAGTATAAGCCTGGTGGGGCAGAGAAAGGTCAGGCTGTGATCATCTTCTACACTTAGGAAAGACCCCAGCAGTTGCCTGGTTCTTCTGGTCTCAGTTCTTTCTCGAACTCTGGAGATGTGACCTGATGTCACTCATAGAAACATCCTTTCCCAGGATGGCTCAGCAAATTTCTCTGGTGCCACATTCCTTTTGAAAAAATTGCTGTAAGTACAAACTACCTGCAGGGATTAATACCTGCCAACAATGGCTAATTACTCTGGGAAGCTGTGAAACAATCCAGGAAATAGCCAGTGGTGTGAGCAGTCACTATGTAGGGTCGTCTAGCATTTTCCACAGAGCAGGAACCCGTGGCATGAGATTGGGTTTGTTGTGCTCTGCTCTGTTGCACACGCTGTCTGAGGACACTACCACAATTTGGAGGCCCTCCAGCTAGCACATGCCGTGGTGATGATTCTTGTGCAAGCTGCTCCCTAAGAGCCTATCAGTGGGAAGCAAAGCTGCTGGAGAAGATCTCAGCTCGCAAAGTTGTGTCAAGACCCAAAGTCTTGTCAAGCGAAGCTGTACTGGGCTTGCTGTTGCTCTCTGCCTGATGCTTCATGAACAATGTCTATGTCCATCATCGTGATGTCAAAACTCGAAATGTTTCCAATGAGAAGCCCAGTTTGATGAACCCTCAGCACTGGGAAATGTCATCAGCTGCCTCATACACAAAGGTGATTGGTGAACATGGACTCAGCATAGATTTAGGGACCCTGAACCTCCCGTAGGGTATAAGAGACAGATTGTGTCCAAGTCATTAGAGCACACACTGCACACTGACATGTGTTGGGAATCTGAACAAAAATGGTGTGAGTCAGTACAGAATTAACAGGAAGGACTGGATTTCTCTCTGCAGCTGAGGTTACTTCTCCGTTCCCGTTGTAACTCTTGGGGATGGGCCTCATTTGGTTCAACCCCCCACTGATGGTGGGGTCAGGTTTAGTAAAGTTCTGTTTGGCTTTATTTTACAAGTTCTTCAAGGTACACACACTGAAGAACTCCCTGTGAAAATCCTGGCAAAGAAAGCTCATGGCTATCTAAGGTCTTTACAAACACTGGCTTGACATACTTCCTTTCCCTGGCTCACCCCTGGGCAACAGACCTGACCAGAGGACTCCACATCTGTGACCCCACACAGGAAAGCGAAACCATCTGGGGCATGTAAAGGCAGAGTACCGGTGGAGCAGAAAGGATGCACTAACTAACTAGACAGCTACGTGCACTGGCTGAGCGTGTGGGCAACTTCTAGCCAGTGTGGGAGAGGGAACCGAATGGGAGCCCACGAACCGGTAGGAGCTGAGCAGCGTTCTGGGCTCTGCGCTTCGCACGCTCCACACACTCTTGCTGTATTCACGCAAGGAGACTAAAGATGAAACTTTCATCCCAGTTTCTGTGGAGAAGGAAGCCAAGGACCTTAATGAAAGTAAGCTGCCTGGTTCCAGCACCGTGTGAACCATGAAGCTGGGCTCTTCATTCAGGAGCGACATTCCCAACAACAGTTTTGACTAGACTGTTTGCTATCAACAGCGACAAGACGTAGGTTATGAAAACAGAGAACCTGAAGACCGGGAGGTCTTAAACTAGATAAGAGAAATCACCACTGTGGTAACTGTTGACCAGACCGGACCCTTTAACTACCTTTATATAAACCTGTCTCACAACCCGTGTGTTTGCAAAGGTGTGGCATGCCACAGGGTGATGGTGTTGCATGAATGCTGCTGTTGCTAACTGAGAATTCCAGGCTGTCAGTAGGATGCTATCATCAAACATTTAGAAGAAAACAATATTTCCTGGAGTTTATTTCTCCTTATCACATTTTTTTTTAAATGTGGAGCCCAGGCTGGCCTCGAACTCGTGATCCTGCCTCTGCCTCCCGAGTGCTGGGATTAAAGGCGTGCACCACCACTGCCCCTCCTCATTACTTCTTTTTATATCCCCATGAGAGTTTATTAAAAAGTACTTAGAGGTGAGATAGAAAATTCTATTTCCAAATTGTTGTCACGGCATGTAAATAATCCATTTTCCCCCTCAAACACCACATTTTATATTTCCTAGATTTTGATGGTCCAGGCCTGCCACTTGGCTGTTCCTCTGTTTTCTCTAGGTAAGTGAGCTTATGTCACTGATGTATCTGCTCATAGATAGACTTCTCCTTAACACATCTCCTAAAATAGCCCTGTGAACTGCTTCAGCTTGTTGCCCCCACAGACAGTATCTCTCTTCGTGTTTCTACCTCTGACCCCCAACCTTTTGTTTTTTTCTATGGACAGGGCCTTTCATAGTCCTTTATCCTGTGCTAGGGTATTCAGAACTGTGGCCTGTGCAGGGCAGGGACCTAGCTGGCACTGGTTGGAGTGACCAAAAAGACATTCAAAGGAGCCACCTCCTCTTTGCGCTTCCGAGATCACAGAAGAGGATGCTGCTGCTCATCTGCTTTTCTTTCCCTTCTCGGGAGAAACTGCACCATAAGCAGGCTCTTGTCTGAGAAGAAGCAGGAGTTCAGATATACGGAATATCCAGTTGCTTCCCTGGGAGAGCAAATCAGTTCTACACAGGAATACCTCTGTGTTAGTCATCTGTTTTTTGTTTGTTTGTTCTTTGTTTTTGTTTTTCTTGAGACCGGCTTTCTTTGTGTAGACCTGGCTGTCCTGGAACTAACTATTGTAGACCAAGCTGACCTCAAATTCACAGAGATTCACCTGTCTCTGCCTCCTGAGTGCTGGGATTAAAGGTGTGCACCACCACCACCTGTCCTGTTCTTTATTGCCACAAATACCCAAAATGATCGCCTTATGGACAGGAAGGTTTGTTTTGGCTTAGTTTCAGAGGCTCTACACTGTGTGATAAACTAGCCCTACTACTCTGGGTGCCAGGGGGTGATACGTCACAGTGGAGGGCATTACACTGTTTTCCTCAAGATGGCTAGGAAGTGAAGGTAAAGACAGAAGGCTCTGGGCTCCCGCTGTCTCCTTGAAGGGCACACTATGTCATCACCTAATAACATCAAGCTGGAACCAAAACCTCCAACACATTGCTTTGGGAGAATTGTCTAGATCCAAACTAAGGCATCTCCCTCTTTTGCAGCTGGACTTCATTGCTCTATATCCATCATCTTCCAGCTTTCTGGGGAGCATGGTACCAGTTCTGAGGTTCTCTACTGAATCTGAATGCCACAGGCTTTTTCTCCTCCCGTTCTACAGGGACTAAGACACTTAGGTCTTAACCCCGTGAAGCTGATGAAAATCTACTGTGAAGTCAAGTATCTCCTCTCAGTTATTAAAGTCTGCCCCCAGTGGATACCCGGAGCAGCTACAATGCTTTGAAATCTCACTGCCCTCTTTGTGCACAGCCTGAGCAAGACTACCTGGGAGGCTGAGGTGGGTAAGAACATTCAGTTGCAGCTTAACCTTGTTTCCTTCCTTCTCTTCATCTCTATCTGGTTGCTGTGCCATTCTTGAGGAAATGAGGACGAAAATCTCTAGAGGACAGAGGGGAAAATACAGTACTTCCTACTTTCAGAACACGGCTTCCTTTATTGGCACCAGAGGAGCAGTGGGAATGGAGGTACCAAGGGAGCAGGACCTGTCATGGCCCTGCCTGATGCACCCTCTGCTGGCTGAACAGCTAGCTATGCATCCAGAGGTACGGAAGTTTGTACAGGGCCATCTAACAATTAGCTTCATCTAAACTACCTGGGGCCGCAGTGAGGCGCTAAGCCAAGGCCGACTTTCCCTTTGTTGAGGCAGCTGTGTACGAGGCACTGGAAGCCGTTTATCCTCCCCTGTTTCTGCAGCTCCCTGGTTCATTAGCCCCAGAGAAGTGGCTGAGGGGCTTGCACAGTCAAACTAAACTGAGACACGGCAGAGTCCAGCTAATCAGAACCCCTGCGTGTGAGTACTGAGCCCAGACCTGGGAAAAAAAAATCAGCAACGCTGTGTCCCCCATTGTGGAATACTCAGAACAGCTCCCTTGGGCACCTTGTGTGGAGCCATGGCTATGATCTAAATAGGACTGGATGGTCCAGGGCCTCAGCCACACACTCAGTATCAGTAGCACCTCCCATTTCAGAAGCAGCCTGTGGGCAGGGAGTGCATATGGAGAGAGAAAGCAGCCAGTCTTCAAAATAGTACTCAGGGTCCTATCTAAGCTGCGGCTAATTTTATAGCAGTAATAGTGAAAGCTTACTGAATGCCTAATATATGCTGGGCACTCTAGGTGATGTCTGAATTATAAGATAGGAATTTTAGCACCATTTTAGCACAACTACCTGAGAATACGTATTTATATGAAATAATTTTATTGACGGGGAAAGGCATCATACGATGAAGCAAGTGGCAGAGCTGGAGTTTGAACCTGGATTGTGGCACTGAGGATTTGGGTCTCCAACATGGACCTCTTTTCAATCAGGCTCCACTAGAGAACTTCAGAGCATGCTAACACAACCCCCTTGAATGAAGCTCTTGAGGTCAAAATGATGGAGTTAAAAACAAGCCTATCTGTTTCCAGGACGATCATGACATTCTGGACAGGCTTCAAGTTAAACAGGCAGAACTAACAGAATCCGTTTTGGAGCGGGGCTTGGCGGAAAGGCAGGGCTAGTGAGCTGGTCCAGGGAGCCCTTTCCTATGCTCCGCCAAGCGGGACGTGTGCATGTCCGAAGGATTTGCATGGCCATTCTGCAAATGTCCGCGTTGTACGGGGCTGTTCCCACAGGCAGCATGCACCTCTGCCTAAGGCCGGCTAAGCAGAGGATGGGGACAGAGCTAGGGCAGAAAACTCCTTTCCTGAGAGCTCTCTGTCCCATTTTTTAAGTCACAGGGTAGCACTGGCCTAGGGCAGAGGCAGTACCACCTTGCCCTGCCACTGCTGCCCACCTTCTTCCAAAGGCCACAATGTGGTTCACAACCCGTGTGCTCTGCCTGTGAACAACTGAAGACTCCTGTGGACCCAGAGTGATATTCAGATTCAGGCCGGAAACAGCAAACAACAGCTGTTTCCAAAAGCTTGGGCCAAAGACGGTCACAGCAGTTTAGAATTTCCCTTCCTAAGTGAGTCTGAAATGAAAACTTCCAGTTGATAACCAAACACTGAGTCACTTTTCTATGAAAGAGACAAGCATCTCCTTACAGTTTAGAACAGTTACAGACTCAGGGAAAGCTGATCTTCCTGTCACTCAAGATATACCTGGGCCTGATATAGCACAGAAGAGCCCAGGGTCCCACACAATTGAAATGTACTGGTGATTTTCTTCCCTTGGCTTCCTCTACTCCAGAGCTCACCTACTGCCCCTNTTTTTTATATTTCAGACTTCTGTAGGTGGCAATGCATGCTCACAGCTCCAGCTATGGGCCTGTCATGCCAAAGCCAAACTTAAGCCCAGACTCCTCTTTTTAAGTCTCACAGCATTCACCTGGGCATGTACTTGCTGGGATATTCCACAGGTGTCTCATACACAAGCACCAACCACCTCCCACAACCTGGGGCTACTTCCCCATCCTCCCTTCCCACCAAATCTAGAGCAAGGGCACCAGTCTCCGATTCCTTCCCCCCATCTGCTAATGCCCCACCTGCATGAAGGGTCTTTGATTCTTCCTCCCGAATCTTTTCATCCCCAATGCCAGTGTGTTCATTTTTCTAAAAGCCTGCAAACAGGCGTGCCACCTAAAATGTAACTGTTTCCCAATATTGTCCCAACATTTTCCCCCAAATTATCCTTCCTGTGGGGTAATCTCACCACATTTTTAGGGATTACTGATACATACTGGGATATCTGAATGGGCTGTTGGCAGCTGCTATGTGTTCTCATTGATTAGTGGCTATGTCATGAAGTTGCCAAATATTCTTAACATCCTCTAGTTCAGTGTTTCTCAACCTTCCTAATGCTGTGATGGTTTAATACAGTCTCTTATGTGNTTTCCCCCAAATTATCCTTCCTGTGGGGTAATCTCACCACATTTTTAGGGATTACTGATACATACTGGGATATCTGAATGGGCTGTTGGCAGCTGCTATGTGTTCTCATTGATTAGTGGCTATGTCATGAAGTTGCCAAATATTCTTAACATCCTCTAGTTCAGTGTTTCTCAACCTTCCTAATGCTGTGATGGTTTAATACAGTCTCTTATGTGTGGTGACCCCAACCATAAAATTATTATCATTGCTACTATGTAATTGTAATTTTACTACTGTTAAGACTCTTAATGTAAATACCTGTGTTTTCCAATGGTCTTATGATGTCGGATTCCCCTTTGTATGCTGTGATTACCATTAATGAAGAAAGAAACTGCTTTGGACCTCTAGCAAAGAAGAACTTAGTTAGGCAGAAAAAACTAAGCTGAATGCTGGGAGAAAGAAGGGTGGAGTCAGAGAGAAGCCATGGTGCTGCTTCCAGAGACATATGTGCTGAAACTTTGCTGGTAGGCCACAACCTTGTGGTAATGCACACACTAATGGAGATGGGTTAAATTAAGATGTAAGAGATAGCCAACAAGAAGCTAGACCTAATGGGCCAAGCAATGCTTTAAATAATATGGTTTCTGTGTGATTATTTTGGGGCTGAGCAGCCAGGAACCAACAAGCAGCTCTTCACAAAAAACTGGTGCCCAATGTGGGGCCAACTAAAATCGACTTAAAACCTGAGAGGGCTTGGAAAGGAATTCTAGACACTAAAATCCAAAGTTTAGCCGCATTTATTTTCCCAAATGGGCTTTGCTTGCTGGCAACATGCTGTGCTCATTTAAAAAAGGTCTTCCTGATTCAGCAGTAGCAGGAAAAAAAACCAACCCTGTGCGGGTTTCAAATGGAGGTGGGTTGTGTGAACTCTGGCTCTTTCAGAAAGCTGAACACTTGAGTGGCATTTGTGGACTAAGGTGCTTGTATGCCCACTCTGGGTCAGAAGCAATGTAGCTGAGACCATGCCCATAGCTCAGCACTCCCTGCCTGGGCATGCAGCAAAATCAGGTCTACTAGGTGTGTACAAGCAGGAGAGCATGGCAGATTTCTGTAACCAAATGCAGAGATATTTACTACACATTGCACTGCATGGTAGATTTAGCTTTTGTTAAGATAAAAAGGGTTTATGTGTTGCACGCTCCTTCTCAAAGTTAAAGTGGTGAGCAAGGCTCCTGCCTGGAGCCTACTTGCTGTTGTTGGGATCTTAGTTGTAGGAGACACTTAAGCAGAAATATTAGAGACACCACCACCCCTCCCATAAGACACCATGCAACAAGTGTAGAGGACTCTAGCAGGCATTTTATGTGATCCCATACTTGGCCAAAGAATGTGGTAGACAAACCCATTGACCTGACTAGTGTCTAGTTAAGTTGTCTAAGTTTTAATTAAATTTACAGCTGGGCAGGGGTAAGCCAGGTAAAAGTTTTTGCAAATTTTGAGGGGACAAATGAAATTGCTGATGGAGGAGCCTATCCTGTTCCAGCAAAGGCAAGAACACTGTCATAGTCATAATTAGGTAGTCTACTTTGTGGTTGCCTGTTGCTAGCATGCTAGGCAGCCTATATGCAATCTGATAAGGGATATGTGCTAGAGGTGTCCTCTGGACTGTAATAAGTCTTGAATAGTTTGCATTGTTTTGGAGATGGAATCCTTTGGGACTTTAATTTTGCAAAAAGTAGTATTTTGCATGCTATCTGAGATAATATTTATGGGTTCTGATTGGGTCATTTCCAATACCTTAAGGACCACCAATAACTCCCCTCATTGTACTGATCCAGGATTTGGTTGGGTAAAAGCCTTTTTCCAATGATTAACTCCAATTATTATTAACCCCAAATTAGTTTTATTGGCATACGGAAAGGCTATATCAGCCTAGGAGATGGCATTTCTTGATGGTATGGCATGATTTTTATGTTTAATTTTAAAAGGAGAAAGCAGAAAGTCGTCTGTCCAGAGGGAAATGATTATCCAGTGTGCTCATACTGGACCTAGCAATCACTTTAAAACAGACTTCCTCTCCAAGTGGTTTGCTACTTTTCCTGGCTTTGCATACAACAATGTCTCTGTAGTCTGTATCTATAACTGTAACTCCTGGGTCAGGGAGTACACCAAGTAGCATGAGCAGTTGCTGACTGGCCTGAAGGGCAGCAAACAGCTTATTTTCATAGCCTGTCCTGGGAAACTGACTGAGCATAAGGAGCATGAGCAACAAAAACTCCCTGATGTCACGCTGGTCCTGGAAGAGGACCTAAAGGTGTTCCACAATGCTCTCAAGCTAGGTCACAAAGACACCAAAGTCTCTATTAGGGTTGGTTCTACTGCTGTTCAAGTAACATCAGCAGAGAGAACAAAAGTATTGGGGCAATCCATCCTTTTGAATGACATCTACTATGTTACTGAAATCAAAGAAATCTGCCTAATGGGTGAGAATGAGTTCACCTTAATGATTGCAAACCAAGGCACACCACTTACCTTCATGTACCATGAGTGTGAAGCCATTGTCCAGTCTATTATTTATATTGGAACTCACTGTGAGCCTCTATAGTCTTGTGCCCAATGATAGCCTTTTTGGCATTTAAGGCATTAGGTCTTTGGATGAGACCTGGAACAACCCCTACCTAAGTGACTAGACTGTCCACATCCCCAGCAAGTATGGTCTGGTGGGGCAGAATTATCATCTGTATCAAGTTTGGCATTGACCAAGGCTTGATGGAAGCCATAAGGGTGGAAATGGGCCTGTTCTGTGCATCAATATCATGGGTGACCAGGGCACACTTATGAATATTCTCATTTCTAACAGGTACCATGGCATTATGGGTGATGGTGTTGAGCCCCTCCTAGGTTAGTTGTTTAATAAGGATATCCTTGGTAGGGCCAGATGGGACACACTTTTCTTTTCCTTTTATTCTTTTTTTGACTTTACTTAGGGGAACTTTAATTTTTTTTTTATACACATAACAAGAAGTTCCAAGAATTCTAAAGCACACTGTGCTCAAGTTCCTGGTGACTGAGAGTATCTTTGACATTGTCTGCATAAATGAATTGAGAGCAGTCTCAGAATGCCTTAGCTGATATCTACTTGTTTCACAAACAGACCACACAAATATTGAGAGAACTCAGACTAATTGGGCTACCGCACTCACAGACTAAAATCATGTCCTGAACTGCAATCAATGGATTCAGTTGTTGTGGGATATTTGTACACTGTGTGAAGATATATCACTGTGCTTGGTTTAATAAAAAGCGGAATGGCCAATAACTAGGTAGGAGGTATAAATGGGATTTCTGGGGAGAAAAAGGAAGAAGAGAAGAAATCTAGGTGCAAAGAATGCCAGGAGACATGGAGAGGAAACAGGAGGTACAAGATGGAAGAAAGGTAATGGCATGTGATAGAATGTAGATTAACAGAAATGGGTTAATTTAAGTTATCAGAGCTAGTTAGGAACAAGCTATAGACGAAGCTTTCATTATTAATTAATAAGTCCCTGTGTCATTATTTGAGGGCTAACAGTCCTGATGAGGAAGTACTACTTGCTAATTCTGTCATATGCTTCATTTTTTTTTCTGTATACAGAGAACAGTGTAGTGATGAGGTGAGCAGGCCTGCTTTTCTTCCTGCCCGGCTCCTGCATGGCTAGCTTATACCCTGAAATAACAACACACAAATTGTATTCATTTAAGCACTTCCTGGCCCATTATATCTAGCCTCT
>LOEQ01013264.1:0-10070 GCA_001685075.1 Bramus lutescens | reverse complement strand
TGCCCAAATGGCTATCAAACTCCATAAGGAGCCTCTTCGATGCCCACCTTCCTCAGGAAGTAGATTGGTGCTGCCAGGAGCAGACATGCCTCATTGTCATGAAAAGTCTTAAAGTCTTAAAACATTTGAAATGCCATATTGTGAAGGTCTTTGAAAGATTTGAATATTATCTATCTATTATATCTTTATATATCTAGAAAACCTAACTTACATGATTTCAAGCTTGACTATTATAGATGACTCTCTATTAACCTATATTTTTAAATGAGCTGTACACACAATACTTTAATCAAGAGCAGAAATGTAATATAACAAAATTGACCCTAAATTTGTATCAATAGACCAAGATCCATACCAATGCAAAGTATTCATCTCTATATCATATCTTCCTTTAAATGTAAACAAACATTTATAAACAATCTTTAGAATTTGGGCATAGTTCTCTCCAAACTGCTTCTTGCTTTTTGTTGGACAATGTATTTTTGGGGGAGCTCATGGTGACCTTTCAAGGGAGTCTTGGTCCATCAAACCACATTAGTCTGGAATTAATCCAGAGGTTTTCATCTATTGTGCAAACAAAAGAACAATATATTTTCCAAAGCAATGTATTCTTAGAGACTCAAATTCTGAAGTCAATATACCTTTATGTTGGTTTAACTTAGCATACATTTCATACAATGAAATGTCTCTCTGTACTCAGCACCTTCATTCCCAGCCATGCAGACCCAAAATAACTACATAGAAACTATATTGTTTGCAATACTGTTTGGCCAATAGCTTACGTGTATTTCTGGCCAACTCATATCTTAAATTAACCCATTTCTATTAGTTTATATTTTAAAATGAGGCTCATGGCCTACCAGCAAGGCTCCAGCTGACAACTTGCATCTTTCCCCTCTGGTGGCTACATGGCATCTCTAAACTCTGCTTTCCTTCTCCCAGCATTCAGTTTAGTTTTCCCCACCTAGCTCTACTCTTTTGCCCTATCACAGGCCAAGACAGTTTCTTAATTAACTAATGGTATTCACAGAATATAGGGGGGATCCCACATCAGAGGGCCTTAAAGGTTAGGTCAGTCACTTGTTGAAATAGACATGTAGGCCAATCATGGATTGTGAGACAGGATCAGGGTATTGTCCTTGACCAGTAAGCATGTTGAGGGTAATATTAAGTCCAAATTGCAAATTTGTATGGGCTTGGGTCTCTGCTACATTATTATAGGCAGAGTGCCCTTGGAGAAAAACTGAGGGGTCAAGGACTGCGTTCAACATGGAGTACCAATAATAATGGGTTTGAAGCCACATGGCCCATTGTCTGAGTACTTGCTCAAAATAGGG
The DNA here is from genome assembly GCA_001685075.1 of Bramus lutescens. Lineage (NCBI taxonomy): Eukaryota > Metazoa > Chordata > Mammalia > Rodentia > Cricetidae > Bramus > Bramus lutescens. The sequence continues at coordinate 8,733 of LOEQ01013264.1, read as the reverse complement.
AGAATCAGGGTAGCATTGATAGCCCTTGCACATGCCTACATGGCTCCCAGCCTGCTCCAAGCCCTGCTGCCACTGGGAGGGCACATAGCTGACAAGGACAATATCATTGGAGCCTCCAGACTCCAGAGGGATGAGATGCATTCAGAAGTGTTCAAGCATATAAAAATGGACTGGAACCACAGATGTTGGACCTCGCACAGACCTTTCTCATTTAGTGACAAATGCAGGTGCTTGGCCTTGTCCTGGAAGTAGAAAGTGAGGACATATTCATTATATCTTGTCTCACTGTGATATATCAGGAAGACACCATGGGAGCCAGTGCCTCCTTCCAGCACCAACTAGGTAACCTTAAGTTGAGAGAGCATGCAATGGAACCAAGGATATCCTGAGAGGGGCTGATCTCCCTCAGCACCCTCTGAATCCCCTTGGAACAGGAATGACCCTGTGGCTGCTTCTGGAGTATCCAGGGGAGGGGAGGGGTTCAAAGGGGATAAATTGTCCCTGTAGGGGCCCCTCCTCAATGGGAATGTGAAGGGGCAATTCCAGAGGAAGCAGTTCCATTGAGTCAAGGAGGCAGCAATGGAGGCAGAACTAGGGGAGAAGGATGCTGATGGCTAGTCAGAAAGGCTCCCATAATTCCCAGGAGCCAGATGGTCATTACTCTTGTTAGGTCCCAGCAGCAGATCCTGGCTGGGCAGACTCTCTGAAAGATTCAGGCAGTGCAGCTCCAGGCTGTCTGCATTATCCTTTGTGTAGAAGGAGGTCCCAGGGGCCAGGGGGAGGGTCATGGGATGGGGGCTGATAGCAGGGCAGAGTACTGGGCTTAGGAACTCCTGGATGTCAGACACTCAGGTCTTCACATGAAGTGCATCAATTGTCTCCAGAATGTACTCTGAAGGACCTTCTATCTTAATCACAAACGTGTTCTCCTTATCAGACATCTCTAGGGCTGTGGCTGTGTGGACATCAGTGATAGTAGAACAGGGAATGCTGAGTTGGGACCGGGATGCCTTGGGTGGTACAAAAAACTCCAAGCAACTGCCTCCTCCTCCTTCTCCTTCTCCTCCTCCTCCTTCACTTTGGAGGAGTAGGTGACACTTCTGCCACTGAGACTGCCCTCCTCCCCCTGAGGTCAGCCCAACCACCCCTCCTCCACAACCCAATCCTGCTGGGTCAGGGGCAGCTTCTTCAGCCCCCATAAAACTGAGTAGCTCTTCTCTCTGTACCATTTCTGCTCCGTCTTTCAAGGATCCCCCTCCATGACTCAGTCTCAGCTTCTCGAAGTGGTGAGTCCATCTCTCCCCAAGGGATGTGCCATCACTAGCCAATCCCCTACCATCTGTCCCAGCACCACCTAGGACTGGAGGACCTGATGTGGTGGTCCTCCAGAGGCGCAGTTGGGGTGGAAGAGTCAATGGCTCCTCGCCACTACAGGCTGCCACATACAGAATTTCTGACCGAGCAACCCAGTGAACGGAGGGAAAAGTGTTTCTTCATCTTTGGCTTTGAGGACGTTATAGAGGAGGAAGAGACTGAGGAAGGAAGGGGGGCCAGCTAGGTCCTCAGAAGATAGAGATGGGCCCAACACAGCCAGGGCCCACCCACGCTCCAGTTGTCAAGGGACAAGTCATGTGGTGGTTCAGTCTCCACGCCAGGGTTCAATGGGTCCAAGATAGGTAGGGAGAGTGAGCCAGAGGCCCAGGCCACCTCAGTTTTGAAGTGCTGCAGAAGTAGCTCATCAAAACAGCCAGAAAAGGCAGCTTCTGTTTCAGGCTCTGCATATTGTGGGTGCAGACCAGGTAGAGGCAAAAACGGCAGGCAAGATCCAGGGCAGAGGCCCTCACATGAGACTCACAGAACTTTTGCCAACTTCGGCGAGGGAGTGGTGGCAGCGCTGGCAGAGAAGGGAAGATCCCATCCTCCAGGGAAGGGACACCATTCATGATGGGCCCCAGGAGGAACCTGTGAGGAGGGACAGCAGAGAAGAAAGCAGCCAGAAGACACGGGGTGAGCGACAACTGCATCTCAGTCCCCGTACTCAGCTCCAGGGTCAAACTAGTGGAAGCAGCTGCCATCTGAGGAGAACATTACAATCTCGTAAGGAAAAGGGGATTCAACCACAGATGAATGGCCACAGCCTTTCTGTGAATTAAAAGACAGGATACTGTCCTAATGGCCTTTAATAGGTGCTCACATAACCAGATTAGTTGAGAAGAGAGACTAAGAGAGGAAGTTCAACAGTTTCCATGCCGAAGAGCGGCCGGGACTCCCCATAAAGCAAGAGAGCCTTCAGACAACCCTGGAGAATGACCCCTGGCAAAACTGGTAAGTTGTTCTCAGGCTGTGAGGGAGCCCGTGTGAGGATAAGGACAGAAGGGAAAGCAGTGTTCGCGGACCCAGTGTACTGCTTAAAGCGAGGGACTTCCGCAGTTAGGCCACGGCCTTATGCTCATACAATATCTCCTGGCGAAAAGGACCGGTTGGAGGGTCCTTTATGGGTTCTACCTCCTGGGTGGTCAGCCCTTATGTGGATGTACCAGGATGAACCGAGTCACAATGGAGAGTTCCTAACCAGGAAGACAAATGGGAAAGAAAAGAAAATGGAGGGAGAGGAAAGAAAGTCCCAACTCACAAAGGGCTTAGAAAATGACAATAGGGATCAGAAACTCACCAAAAACAGCCAAAGTGGGTGAACTCAAGATGCTGGCAGAGAGTTGGGGGTGGGGACAGCAGTGGTGGCAGCAAAGAAAAAAGAAAAATGCCCAAAAAGAGGATAAGGAGGACCCAAAAAGCGAGCTAAAGGAAAAAGGTGCATTCATGCTGGGTGCCAGTAGTAGTTGTTGCTACTGCCTGTTGTGTGATCCCTATTTCCCTGGAAGAGGGGAAGGGGAGCGGGTGAGCAACACAGACTCCAAGAGATTCCAATGTGAAAGTTCTTTATTGTAGAAGGGTCGGGAGTTTTATGGGGTTAGGGAAATTAAGCTGCCACAGAAAGCAGGAATGTTTTTGGTTGGTCCTTTTGAAACTGGCCTCTGCTGCTTGTGTGTTGTGATTGGCTAGGAGTGCATGCCATTAGTTACTGTGCCTTTGATTCGCTGACAGGTTGTTTTGGCCAATTTTGGTTATTCATTGGGAGTGTGCAGGCTCTTGCTTGTGCTTGCATTATTGCCCTACCTCAGAGGTGCCCATAGACGTCTGAAGCATCAGATCCCCCTGGACCTGGAGATGCAGTGGTTCTCAGTTGCCTGGTGTGGATGTATGAACTGAACTTGGGGTCTCTGCAAGAGCAGAACTCACTGCTAACCAATGGGCCACCTCACTAGCACCTGTTATTATCCCTTGCTCTTCAATGTGCTGATAAAGATGGACATGGTACTATATCACAAATTAAATTGTAATGTATCCCTGCTAACTGTATCTCAATATAATCTATATTCTACAACAGCTTCCTGATGGACCTGTCTTTCCACCCACCTACCTAGCACACATGTACAGATGGTTCTGCAGCGACTATGAACTGTGCTGGACCCTCAGATGAAAACCACAGTTCCTTCCAGCAGGAAGGCTCATTTACACCTGTGTGACAATTGTGACAGCCAACTCCAAACAGGAGCCATGAGGGCCATGGGAGGACTGCAGCTGGGGAAACTTCCTGGAGATGGCAGTGGGAGCCAAGTTTAAGGAAAGTGGGACTTAGCCAGGTGAGGAGACAGGGTGACCTCTGACGTCACCACCATGCTACACTCCTTAGGAAAGAGCTGGGATGCTGTATTTTCATCTGGAAAGAGAAGCAATTGTCTACCACAGGGAATGTGAATCAATACAGCTGTCCATTACTGGGCAGAAANGAGGTGCCCATAGACGTCTGAAGCATCAGATCCCCCTGGACCTGGAGATGCAGTGGTTCTCAGTTGCCTGGTGTGGATGTATGAACTGAACTTGGGGTCTCTGCAAGAGCAGAACTCACTGCTAACCAATGGGCCACCTCACTAGCACCTGTTATTATCCCTTGCTCTTCAATGTGCTGATAAAGATGGACATGGTACTATATCACAAATTAAATTGTAATGTATCCCTGCTAACTGTATCTCAATATAATCTATATTCTACAACAGCTTCCTGATGGACCTGTCTTTCCACCCACCTACCTAGCACACATGTACAGATGGTTCTGCAGCGACTATGAACTGTGCTGGACCCTCAGATGAAAACCACAGTTCCTTCCAGCAGGAAGGCTCATTTACACCTGTGTGACAATTGTGACAGCCAACTCCAAACAGGAGCCATGAGGGCCATGGGAGGACTGCAGCTGGGGAAACTTCCTGGAGATGGCAGTGGGAGCCAAGTTTAAGGAAAGTGGGACTTAGCCAGGTGAGGAGACAGGGTGACCTCTGACGTCACCACCATGCTACACTCCTTAGGAAAGAGCTGGGATGCTGTATTTTCATCTGGAAAGAGAAGCAATTGTCTACCACAGGGAATGTGAATCAATACAGCTGTCCATTACTGGGCAGAAAAGGTTTTTGCATCCATGACGGCTTAGAAACTTCACTGGGCAGTGTGAACAGGCACAGAGGTTCTGAGTACCTCTTCTCGGTGGAAATGGGGAGCGGGCATCCTTGAACACACACCTACGGCAGAGGCATTTGCAGTCTCAGGAACTGGACTCTCAGCTTTGACTAAAACAGCAGTTCTCAACCTGTGGGTCGTGACACCTCTGGGGGTCAAAGGACCCTTTCACAGAGGTCACCTAAGACCACTGGAAAACACGGATATTTACATTACAATTCGTAACAGTGGCAAAATACAGTTATGAAGTAGCAATAAAAAGAATTTTATGGTTGGGGAGTTGCCACATCATGTATTATGCAGTAACAGCATTAGGGAGGTTAAGAACCACTGGAATAAACGATCTCTGGACGAGGGGAGGCAATGCTCACCTTCTAGGACTGTGTGCCTTAATTTCCTTTATTTTCTAAGCTGACAGGGACATATTGTGTTAAGTCAAAATTAAGTTGCAGCATGTTTCCTCCTTTTATCCTTATGTAACATGAAGGAGCCATACATTTCCTGTCTCTGAATTCGCTTAGGAATGCTGAGGATCCGGGACAACCTTATCTGAGGGGAGAGCTGCTCTCTGGCTGGTGGAAGGTGTCTCGGTGAACTGACTGAAGGGAGTCACAGTGAGACAGGAATGGAGCTGCACACCAGCAGGAAGAACAACACTGGGCACGCCTTAAATTCTACCCTGCGTTTGATGTTTTCGTCTTAGAAACACAATTATTCCCNTTCCTGACCACAGCACACAAACAGGATGCAGAAGGAGTAGTACTGAACAGCAGCTTCCCCAGGGGGAAGGACCGCCTCTAACCCGTTGGTCCCGTTATCCCCAAGTGTGAATTTTGGAAGCACATGTCTGCCAGTCTTACTATAAAGCAGGACTTGAACTGTTTTTACAGATGCCCAACCTGGAGAAGTAAAATGCATCTTTAAAACAGACTTTCTTATAACTTAACTACAAAAAAAAATATGCTATATTCTCGTCATTTCATACCCTCAATGCTGGAGTATTTCTGAGCCCTGGACAGTAGCAGGTCCTCCTTGCCCAACCTGCTCCAGCCAGCGACTAACAGCTGCCTCTTGATACAAATTTCTATCTCTAGACAACTGCTGCTTAGGAAATACGATGGCCACTAATGTGCTGATGATATGATGATGTAAACATAATGACATAAACCAAACAGACCCTGGCATTTCTCCAGGTCCTCTTGGGGGTAAATATTTTCCGCACAATGAAATCTTTTCTAAGCAAAGTATATAATGCTTGCTTCCCGAAAACTGCCTCAGGGAGGGGTTGCAGAACTGTGAACCAGCACTGTGGACGAGCTGCAGTCCAGCATCTCTCTCAGTACGCTGCAGTGTCTAGGACTTGACGTGCAGGCCCCGTCAGAGTCAGGCATCCCGTGGATCATTCTGCTGAACCCAGCAGATGTCAGCACTCCACAGCAGCAGCAACACTCTAGGTCAGGGTTGTCTACAGAAGTATGAAGCAAGGCACATGTGTTCTTCAAGGAATTTCTAGTAACAGTGCTAAAAAGAGTATGAAGGGATAAGTAAAATTACTAAATTACTTTAGATGTATCTGAAACATATTTACTATAATATATTTAAAATATTTCAACATGTAATCAATATATTAACGAGATATCTTCCTCCTAAGACACTAATGTTTTTCAGTTGGTGCTGTGGTAGAATTCAGGTCTTATACAATACCAGGCAAACTCTCTACCACTGATCTACATCCTGAGTGTCAGGTACTAGCGTCTTGAAAGTCAATGTGCATTTTTACTTACGAAATATCCCAATTCAAACTAGCCACAAATAGCACTTCTGCAGTGTGGGTGTGGAAGTTTAATAGTGCAGCCCTGGGCTGTGGGCAAAGTTCAGCAACAGGTCATGGGCTCTTAGCATGTGCTAGGTCTTAGGCTTGATGGAACCAAAGCAACAGAATAAAAACAATACAGATTGGGGCTGGAGAGATGGCTCAGAGGTTAAGAGCACTGACTGCTGTTCCAGAGGGCCCAGGTTCAATTCTCAGTGCCCAGATGGCAGCTCACAACTGTCTGTAACACCATTTCTAGGTAATCCAACACCCTCACAAGACATACATGCAGGGCAAACAGCAATACTTATAAAACCAGGAAATTGAAAACAAACAAACAAAAACAGTGCAGATCTTCCCTCTAGGATGGCACAGACAGATGATGCCCCAGAAATGCCATGGCTATCCATATATTAGGACATTTTGGCATATTCTAAACCAAGGTGGCTTTACAGCTTCTCTCAGCTTAATAGATTGTTAAAATAGAGAGCACTGATTTTTAAAAATCAGTTCAATAGAACAAGTGGGAAAAATAAACTTATGTAGCTGTAATCAGCTTTACTTATTCCATGTACCTTTCAATAGTCACAGAACTTTGTCTGAGTCTACAAAGGCTCAATGTCTCCAGTTCTTTGACAATTCCTTGTGTGCTCAGTAAGTATTTCTACCCATCACCTGACAACCTGCACCTCAAAATGGTTACCTTAGGTAAAAGTTCCTTAATGGCTTCATCATCTCTCTTTCTCACTTGCATCATTTCTTGGCCCTCGAGGTAGGCAGCATTTGCTTCATTGGAAACAAAAAAACAAAAACAAACAAACAAACCAGTTAAACACATAGACTATGCAGAAGAAACACAAACTTCAAATGAATTTTATCAAATTGATATGATTCCTTCTTCTAGAGGCCAAATGCTATTTGACACCAGATACTGTGGCTCTAAAAGACGTACATGAGCTCTCTGGCAGGCTCACAAAGCTGAGGTGTGTTTTCAGAGCACTATGTCTCCAAAGTTCAGCTAACCCTGGAGTGGGAAAGCCCACCCTGGACAGTAAGTCCCCAAGATGCCAGGGTACCCTGGGGAATAAGAGCAGGACCTACAGCCTCTGGGCAGTGAGAAGGGCTCCACTGTGTTTGTCCCTGCATGGCAGTCGGGAATCTTCAAACAACAAAAGAGATAATTGTAAAATTCACTTTATTGATTTCTCTTTTCTCAGAATCCCTGCTTTTCACTTCAACATCCACTGTCATGAAAACTTTTGCTTTTACATTTTATTTGTTTTTTCAGTTGTTTTGGGCAAAAGAGCAAATGAAGTCCTTCTTATTCATCTCAGAAGTGGAGGAGCTATGTGAAGTTATTGCCATTTGAAATGAAAATACACTTGAGATTTTCCCAATTGAGATATTTGGAAACAAGCAATTTATTAGGTTGCTACTTTTACAATCGAGAAGTCTTCATTAAGAGATGACACTTCCTGTCTCTAGAAACATCTGGAGACTGACACATCTCGAGGAAGATTTTGTGGTTCTGTCTTACAAATTAAATTCAGAAATTGTTTTTACGAACACTGGCTAAAGTTTGGGTATTTCTAGCCTACAAGAGTTTATTATCACAATACTGAACACAAGGAACTGATTCACACATTTAATGTGACAACAACAGAACTCAGACCACACATGTGTGACCTTGAGAGGCTCCTTCATGGCTGCCATGTATTGGTCAGAAGGTCTTGGATAGATATGCTGCAGACACAAAGAGACCATGGATGCAAGCCCAGACTACTATACCCAGCAAAGCTTTCTTTCACCATTGATGGAGAAAACAAGATATTCCACGAAAAAACAGATTTAACCAATATGTATCCACAAACCCAGCTTTACAGAAAGTACTAGAAGGAAAACCTCAACTAAAGGAAGCCAACAACACCCACAATAACACAGACATCTGATAACCCTCCACCAACGCAACTCAAAGAAGGGAAACACACAAACACTACCACCAAAAGATAACTGGAGTTAACAACCACTGGTCATTAATATCGCTTAATATTAATGGACTCAATTTGCCTATAAAAAGACATAGGCTAAGAGAATGGGTACATAAACAGGATCCAGCATTCTGCTGCTTACAAAAACACACCTCAACCTCAAAGACAGACACTACCTCAGTAAAGGGTTGGGAAAAGGTTTTCCAATCAAATGGACCTAAGAAAAAAGAAGGTGTGGCTATCCTAATATTTAACAAAATTGATTTCAAACTAAAATCAATCAGAAGAGATGGAGAAGGACAATTTATTCTTATAACAGGAACAATTCATCAAGATGAAGTCTCAATCCTGAATATCTATGCC
>LOEQ01013263.1:2816-15700 GCA_001685075.1 Bramus lutescens | reverse complement strand
AGAAGCTAAATAGGAAGGTGAACCCAAAGAAAAACATGTAGTTATCCTCCTGATATTCTTAAACATCATAAAATTCACATTTTAAAAAACTCAGTGGCGGGTGTATATTAAGGAGCAAATAGTCATGTGATGGGTATATTAGCTTACTGTCATTCTTGAAACATTTAATAAGTAGATAAGTGAATTGAGACCCATGTTCTTTACTATCAAGGCTGAGAGCTGTGAACACTGCAGGATGTTCGTTCTTAGTGAGGCAGACAGATCGAATAACAAAACAAAACAAAAGCCAAACAAACAAACAAACCCGAACTGAGTCCTTCCTCTGTTGTCTGGAAAATCTAACAAAGAGTTGTGAGGGAGGCCAGCAGCCTGCACTGGAACACGGAGTGAGTAACAGATCTTTGGAATTGGATTTTTTTTTGATTAGCGGACCTAAAAAGGAGATATGCTATTGAAAAAATTGGCTGTCCTAAAATCTTTTGTTACTTAGTGACAATTGTTTGCTGAGCTATTAGAGATCAGAACCATATCTAGGGAGTCTTTTATATATTAAAGTAAATCATGGATAGGGAAACCCAGAAAAGGCAGGGTCATATAAGGTAATAAGTAAAAAAAATTAATAAATAAAAAAGAAGGAAGGAAGGAAGGAAAAGAAAAGAAAAGAACTCAAAGTAAGAGGAAGTATCTACTGTATTGGACAAGGCTGAGAGCCAAGCACAGTGGCTTACATCATCATCCCAACATCAGGGAATGGAGATGCAAGAAAAATACCTTGATTTGAAGGCCAGACTACCAAACACAGTAAATTCTATGTTATCCTTGGCCATAGATTGAGACTTTGTCTTACACACACACACACACACACACACACACACACACACACCCCACTGGAAAGATGTTCTCTTTATGGATAAAGCAAGCATTCAATACTTTATTGGAATAATGAAACAACCCAATTATATAGAGGACTGTTGTTAATTGTCTAGGCAGCAAGACATGTAGATAAATAGGTTAAATATAAAGGGGTTGTAGTATAAATAAAATGTCTCTACAAATCATACTGGCATTACAGCATGCAAATATACTGGCATATGGATATTTCATTAAGATTGAAACATTTCTACCAATAGAGGAAGGGAAAGTCCATAAGAAAACTCATAAGAACATTATAAGAATCATAAAGGGTCAAGGATATGGCTCATGGTAACACAGTTGTTGAACAAGCATGGGGACCCAGAGTTCTGATCTCCAGCACTCATGGGAAACATGATGTGGTAGTGAGCCTCTGGAATTCTAGAACTCATGCGGTGAGTTGGAAGGGTAAGACAGAAGAATCCCTAGGAAATTTCACCTAGATCCATAGTGGCAGACAAGAGATCCTGTTTCGAGCAGGGTGGAAGGAAAGGACCAACACTTGGAGGTGCCTTCTGACCTCCACATGTGTGCTTTGGCATGTGCATGCTCATACTCATATACATGGGCATATGTGCATGTGCACACACACACATACATACACAATTAGAATAAAACGGACTCACGAGAAACTTGTACAAGACTCTCAAGTCCCTGTCCTGCAGCTGTATAAATAGCTAACAATTGCTAAATGGAAGAAAGACTCTTTGGTGAGCCTGAAAATGTTGTGTGGGAAATTTTAGTGATGCAGATTTGGAGTTATGACTCACACTGGCATGAGGTTTCAAACGATGCATGCTTCTACATGTAAACTGTCACCTCGCTATGTAAATAAAGTTATTGTTTATTAAGCTAGACTTGGATGGGATCATTTTTTTTTCTGTTTCTGGTACCCTATCTGTATTGAGTAGAGATTTATTCATGTCTTTTTGGGAACAATAAAATAAAATGGCTACCTGATCAGAGGTCAACAAGATCAAAGGTAAGCTTGGAAGAAACAGATGCATGGGGCATAGTCTGAAAGATAAAAACCATTTAAACATAGAGCAGCCATGGGAATTCTCGTGTGTATTCCTTCCTCTGGAATGAGGATATGGCACATCTCAACCACCAACCTCTCCTGAAATGAAGTCTAGGTAGTCTGAAATAGTATTGATTAAATCAGTCACATAATTTTATGAGTCATTATGGACACCTGGCTATTGTTAGCTGAAGTCTACAGGAATATTAGAGATTAGAAGATAAAACAAGCAAATCTGACATTACTGACAAAAGTGGACATGAAGAAGTGGCCTTTGATACCTAGTTCCAGGCTGGACAGGACTGTGTTTACATGAGAGTGGAAAAAGGAATTAGTTCATAAGAGTCCTTGGGATTTGTGTGTGTCTTTAGTGATGTTCGTGAACTCCAAGGTAGAATGTTATCTTCATGAGGTATGAGATACTCTGAAAGAACTGAATGATGCTGGTAGGATTAGACTTGAAATAGAATCAGCTTCCTGGAGGAGATGGAGAAAGGAAAAAGAAGAAAGAAGATTATAAGCCTTCTTTCAAGTCACTGAAGAGCAAACGTGGGGTATGTGTTGGACTGGAGTTCTTAGTGGCTAAAATTGATGAAAAAAAAATCAGTACAATGCTTCTGAGTCATCATCCATTGCAGTTTGAGCTTTTGAATCAAGCTGCACTAGGCTTCTTTAAGGAACCCTTCACCTATGTGTCTGTATGTTCTCCAGACAAACTCATTAGTATATCTATATAAGCTTGGATGGAATAATTTCTTTGAACTATTCTTGGTGTCCTACTTCTGGGGAATAGATATTTGCTCATAGTACTCCAAAGTCAGGTATGGCATATGATTTAGGGATATTACATTACAGAGGAGAGAAGGATGGTGTAGGAGAAAGATGAAATGATTAACAGTGACCATGCTCAATTGGAGCACAATTATTTTTTAAGTTATTATGAATTAAAATAAATTTTAAAAGTGACCAAATTGACCCACTATTTGTCTCACTCTCACTAAATATGGTGTTTTATGAGATCCTAAAGATTCAACAAGGAAATTCATAGAACTGATAAGCACAGTCAGCAAAGTAGAAAGCAAATTCAACATGCAAAAATCAAAAGTTTTCCTATCACAAAATAAATAAGGTAAGATTAATTCTAAATGTAATCTCATTCACATCAGCTTCAAAAATCACATTAAATACCTACGAATGAATAGACTCAAGGAAGAAGAAGTCTCCTGTGATGAAAGAATTTTAAAAACAGAAAAAAAGCTGAAGAGACCAGAAGATAAAAAGACCTGAAATGTTCAAAGATGATCAGAATTAGTATCATGAAAATGGCTATAGCACAACTGTGATCTAATGTTTCCAAGTCATGTCCTGTCAAACACCCAGGGACATTCTTCATGGAAAAAAAAATCATCCTAAACTTCATAGGGAAGCACAAAAGGAACAATACTGGAAGTATCACAGTACCTGATTTCCAATTGTAGCATAGAGACATAGAAACAAAAATAGCATGATACTGGTACAAAAACAGCAGAGAAAACTGGAACTAGTAACAAACCCACAGTATATCTACCTGATTTCTTTCAAAGGTATTTCATTGTCTAAATAAATAATAGGAAGATAACCTCTTCAACAAATGTTGGTAAGAAAACTAAATTTCCACATGTGGAAGAAGGAGATCCAGTCTCTCTCAGTTGCTAACCATGCCGTTCATGTCCTGTGACCTCCCTTGTTTTATCTACATCACTAGCACCATCATACAGATCACAATCTTTGATGTATGGATTTGTTATGGAATGCCCATGGCTATTATTCAAAAACACTACAAAGCAAATATTTTGGTCGATTTTGAACATCAGATTATTTTGAAATAGAATATCTTGGATTGTAGATTACAGACTTAACCTCTCCTTTAATTTACACCCCAAAAGAAAGGTGATTGATGACACAAGGTTGATATAAAATCAATAACATCAATATACAGTATTCATGAGTATAAAAATAGGTCATGTACAAAACTTTAAATTGAAACCTGATGGAATATTTACTTGAAGTGTTTTGATGTTTCCTTTCCTTATTTAAATACCAGGGAGATTGCTTAGTCACATTTCAAATTTTTGTACTTTTTTGTGAAATTCCCTTAAACTCAATTTCACAGCCAAGTCAAAGTTCCAGCACGAAAATACTGGCAAAGCTGTTGACTTAGAACTTCAGCAAACACTATTATTTTTTGTGTGTTAACCTGTTTTATTTTATCAACTCAATCATCTATATTCTTCCTCTGGAGCTTTCAGATGGTAAACAGAAAGAAATTTTATTCTAACAAAATGAAATCAGAAGGACCCATTGATAAGATTGGTGACAAATGGTGACTCTTATTACAAGGAAGCCAAAAACCAAACAACCAAACAAAAAATAAATAAACAGCAGAACCAGGAAAATAATTCCCTTCAAACTTCTGTTTCTAATGGGTGTATGTAACTACTCTCCCCCGACACACAGAAAGAGAGTGAGAGGAAGAGAGAGAGAGAGAGAGAGAGAGAGAGAGAGAGAGGCATTTCTATAAATGGAGAGTTGTTGAATCCTTTAACAAAGTTGTTGTTATAGAGATTGTCTTTCTCAACTCTGTTAACAGCACTTAAATATGACTTTATAAAGATTTCTTTATTCCATATGGTTTTACTTAGCCTCATTGATTTTCTCTTTCCCTTGCTACCCAAAAACCTTTGAAGTGTGAGATAATCCCATGTCCCTTTTTGGTTTTGGTTATAGTGCTTTTGAGTTAATGTCTGCAAAAAGTCATCACTTATCATGCAGAAGTCTTTTTCTTCTACATTTTCAGCTAGTAGTTTACTTTTTTAGTAGTTGGTTTTACACTTAGTCTATGAATGACATTTACACAATTGTCATCTCAGTGTTTGATATCCAGTTCTCGCAATACTGATATGCTGAAGAGGAGGCTTTTCTAGAGTGTCTTCTGATGGCATTTGCATGGATTTGTTTCTCTTCTGGTCCCTTGGTCTGTGTGCCAGTCTTTATGCCATTACCATGATGTTTTGGTTAATAGAATCTGTGGTGCATTTTGAAATTAAGTACTATGATGTCAATTTGGTATTTGTCAATTTTAAATTAAGTACTGTAATGGCAAATTGGTCATAATTGCATGAGTTAATCATAATCTTTCATGGGTCTGCCTGAATTTTAGGGATTTTTTTTAATCCTATGAAGAATGCAATTGATATTCTATGGGGCTAGCATCAAACATGTAAACACCTAGTGAAAATATTGGCATGTAGACTATGGAATTCAAAAATTTTATCAGAAACAAGTAGAAAATCAGAATCTACTCCCTTTCAGAAGTCATACAAATTATCAACAAATATATTAAAAATGATCCAGATTATGGGATGTTAAAATAGTTCAAATAAAAAGTAAAGTATGATGCCGTGTTATCTCTGTTAGGATATCTATCAAAGTCATTCTGATGAGGATTGGGAGTGAGTGGGACTCCTGTACACTGTCAGTGGGGATGTGAACTAACGCCATCATTATGTGAAGCAGTATGGGGATGCCTCAAGCAACTAAAAAAACAGTTCGCCCTATGATCCAGAAAACCCACCCTTGAGTTTACACCCTCCTAAATGAAAATAGACTAAGAAATATATCCATGCCCTGCCTCTTCATGCTGACAGTGTTATTTTCCAAAGTTCAGAAATGAGATAAACCTAGGTGCCCTTGACAGACAAAAAATAAGGAAAATATATATGTGTATATGTAATTTAGTCATTAAGAATAATGAGAGCAACCAGGAAAAATGGTAATAGCTTGTACTATTTGGTAGGGGGAGGTTTGTGGGATCCTGCTGATTAATAGTTAGAAAGCTTTTGCAATAGTAGGTTTGAATATGGTATTTTCAAAGGTCTTTAATGTTATTTACTCCTTCTTCCTTGACCTTCCCAACTCTATCCAGTTCTATCATTCCCCTTTTCCCTCCTTATCTCATGTGTGCTATCCTCATCTTTGAAAACCTCCACGTATCAAATAGCTTTTTACCAGTGACTTACTGCCTTCTATGGGTTCTACAATTTAAACACACATATCTAAAGCTTCAAAGCTAGCATCAAGAGATTTCTGAGTCAGTGTTGCCTCAGTGTACTGTTCACACTTCAGTTAATTTACCTACAAGTTTCATCTTTCTTTACAGCGGGATAATATTCCATTCTGTGTATGCACCACATTTTCATCATCCATCGATCAGCCGATGGACATTTTGGATGTTTACATAAAATATTCAAATAAACAGCAATAAACATGGATGAGCAGGTATCTCTATATTAAGGTTGGGAGTTCTTTAAGGATATGTCCAGGAAGGGTATTATTGGATAATTCGGTAAATATATTTCTAGCTTTCTGAGGAAATGCCACACTGGTTTACGTAGCACCTGCACCATTTCACACTCTTGACTATCCATGAACAAGAATTCACTTCCCCCACATCTACCCCAGTATTGTCACTTGATAACTGAAGATACAACATATCTGAATCATAAAACAGAGAAATCAAGTTTGCCATGACTCAGAAGCTTCATCCCTTCTGGCTAATTTTCATAATTCTGAAAGGTACACTAACGTAGGAGGAAAGAACCCAACAGCACTATACATCGATTTGATGTGGAGTGCCCTTCTGTTGATGTCTTGCTTTATTGGTTGATGAATAAAGCTGCTTTGGCCTATGGCAGGGCAGAAAAAAAGCCAAGGGGAAATCTGAACAGAGATATAGGGAGAGAGTATGTGGAATCAGAGAGATGCTGTGCAGCTGCTGAAGGATACAGACACCCTGAAACCTTTACCAGCAGGCTACAGCCTCATGGTGATACACAGACTAATAGAAATGGGTTCTTATAAGATGTAAGAGTTAGTTAATAAGAAGCCTGAGCTAATATGTCAAACAGTATTGTAATTAATACAGTTTCTATGTGATGATTTGGGTCTGAGTGGCCGGGAAACAAATGAGCAGTCTCTGCTTACATCTAGTAAACCCTACCTTCTACAATAAAGACTGGGCTGGCAAGATGTACCCATTGGTGCAATAGCAGCATGAATGTTATAGAAGTAACCAATCACTTTCTAATTGACTGTAAGATGTACCCATTGGCGCAATAGCAGCATGAATGTTATAGAAGTAACCAATCACTTTCTAATTGACTGTAAGATGTACTCATTGGTGCAATAGCAGCATGAATGTTATAGAAGTAACCAATCACTTTCTAATTGACTTTAAGATGTACCCATTGGTGCAAGAGTGGCTTGAATGTTATAGAAGTAACCAATCACTTCCTAATTGACTTTACAATCTGCTCCACAGGATATAACTCATGGCTGGTTCTGTTAACTAGACCAAAAGTTGGTCAGTGGTTGGTTAGGTCGTAGGCTTTAGGGGAAACCCTAAAACTGTTATTCTGCTAATGAACATAACTTTAAACTTCCCCCTAAATTTATACCTATAGATATATGCATCTCTCAATCTTTATCAGTGAAGCTTCTCTTTACACTAGATCACAATTAAAATAGAGACACACAACGAGTCAACATATAGAGAATACTATAAAGAGAATAATAATCTTTAAATGGAACATCTATATAACACTCTTCTTGTTAAAGCTCTGGGTTCATCTAAAGAGGGGGTAGAAAGATTGTAAAAGTCAGAAAGAATGGGTGTCTATAATGAAACATGATCTTCTGTACATGACAACACTGTTCTACACATGAACTCACAGCAGTTATGACTGCATGCACAAGAGCAAGCCAGCCAGAGCAGAGACTCATGAAACTACACCCACATTGGGTATGCCATTGGTAACTGATGGCTGCTGGTAGAGGGGAATTATGTTACCCCATGCTTCAGTGAGTATAAATGGTCTTATAGTCATATACGTACAAGCAGCATTAAGTGTATTTAGTGTGTTTAGAAAGAAAGGAGAGAGCGAGAGAGAGAGAGCGAGAGAGAGAGCACATGAGTTTGGAAGATAAAAGTGGTGGGGTATGGGGAGGAATAGAATGGAAGGAGTATGAATTTATTTGGTCAAAATGCTTTAAATGCATGTGTTAAATTTTCAAGCAATATAAAAGAATGAAATTCACAGCAAAGTGGATGGAAAATTAGATTTTATATTAGATAAAGTAGATTAGGCGCACAGGAATAATAACATATTCCATCTCATATAGAAGATTAAAAATGTCAGCTTTGATGTAAAAGTGAGTTTACCAGGTTGAAGAGAGAGAACATAAAGGGAATTAAGAGATGTGAGAGAAGGAATAATCTGTTTGAGGACTGTATCACAACAACATACTACATATTTTATGAATGAAAGTCTACATGAGATCTATCTGCTCAAAGTCAAGTATAAAAGAACAATAAGGAGAGGGAGTGACTAGTTATTTCTATCGGATCCCTGTGTACCATCTACTTGTGCTATAAAACCGCACTGTGCCCATTTAATATGCCAATAAGTGTGTTAATAGAAGCAGCTCTGCTAATTGCTGCAGTACCACAAACAGAAAATCTCTTCCTGCAAAGTCATATTATCACCTAAAAAGACTCTATGCCTGAAATCCTGGATTGAGACATTAATCTTAAACAGTTAGTGAAATAGAATGAAGGGCAGAAATAATGGTGTAGATATTGATTAGCAAAGCAAACCAATTCTTTGTTCTCCTGTGCCTTAGAAAACAGTTGACTTTGGGCATATGGAGTGAGAAGCACCTTATTTAATATACAAAGACATAATAAAAGAAAGAAATTCTTTTTTGATTAACTGTATGCTTGAAAATGGACTAACCCTTTTTGATGCTGAAAATGCCTAGTATACTGAGATCAATCAAACATCTTGGAGTAAGCAAATACACCATAGACTCTATGTCTACCGTACATATACTATGTATATGTACATACGATGTATGTGTATATTGTATGCATATGTATACAGTATGCATGTGTATATACTATATATATGTATATATATATATGTATATGTATATTCTATGCCTACCATAAGGAAAGATGAGGAGTTTTTCTATAGTTATTTCAAAATGCAACTCTAATGATAAGAGAAAATATCTTAAATTGCAAATGGTGAGAATGAATGAATTTGCTTTTTACTAGTATCCCTGAGAAAGTTTTATGGGCAATAGACATGTCTGCCCAGAGATGAACACACACCTGTCAATGCATGTGTAACTTGAGATGTATGATTTGGACTATCTACAAACAGGCTGTTTAGGAAGATGATATGAGCCCAGGAGATAATTCTGATCCACAATATTAGAAGCAAACCACATCCTTTTCAATGCCATTTGCTTCTTGAATTAGATAATGGAACAGATATAGGGTGCTAGCGAGAGCCACGCTGCCCTGGGTGATCTGCCCTGCTTCTGCAGTCATCCCAGACACGTCTCATTTTGTCCTACATTTCATGGTGCTCCTCATCTTCCTCAATGTTCTGGCTCTCTGCTCTCCTCTCTCATCACACATGGTCACTAGTTGAGTCATAGTTTTCCATAGCTCTTTTGCATCAGAATGTTGAGCACCAATATGGACTCCATTTTCCTAAATGCCCTGTTCCTCTGAGCTCATCAATTTGACCGAGCTTTCCATCTTTCCAACAAAATAGAGAAAAATAGCTCCTGCTATTAAAAGCACAATGCAAGATTCTCTAGGATGCTTCTCATTTACGTATGTGAGGACTTCAGAAGCCATCTCATTGAGGCTCACGAGTCTGGTTTTGTATACTTTACTGAAAAATAATCAGGAAGATGGTCATTATTCTCATCCATTTGCTTCAATCAGATTTGTTATTTCTTTTTATTCAGAATTTTTAGTACAATCTTTTCTCATTTTGTATAGCTACTCCCATTCCCACCCTCACCTCTTCCTCCTTTCCCCCATCCACTCCTCAGAATGGGTAAGGCTATCCATGGGGAGTCAAAACAACCGGACACTTCACTTTAAGCAGGTTCACCTGCTTTTAGTCCAGAGTCAGTGAGCTCCCATTAGGTCAGGTCAGCTGTTTCTCTCCCTCTCTTGGCCCAGTGTTTTACTCTGATTCTCTATCTGTTTCCATCTGTTGCTGGTTGGGCATTCTATGATGACAATTAAGGTAGTCATCAGAATCAGACTTATTTTTGACCCTAAATAATTCATATCATATGTTTCTCTGTTCTTTGCCCAGACTCAGTTCAGCCTCCATCTCCGCTCACTTGGACATGGAACATTTAGCTCCCTCATGCTTACTCCTTTCTAGTCTTTCAACCTGACTTCAAGTCATAATGTCCCAGGCTTATTTCACCAGTTCATTTTCCACTCCAGAAAAATGGGAAGCACGTATTGTCTGATTCACATCCATGCTCTCCTACAATCTGGTATCTGACTATCCCATGTTTAATTGTGCCTCACACCATTTTTCTAAGGAAATATTCAGATTACGTGTCATGGAATGCGTTCATTCCCTCATGCGCGATTGCCATTCCTCAGTCTGCTTGAACACGGTTTCAATCCTTGACTGTATCATCAACTCAGACTTCTTCCATTGTTCAGTTTCTATCTCACGGAACATTTTCCCAGTGAAGTCTTTCTTTAGCCTGATCAAAGACTGTCATAATTCCTTCTCTATATTGTCTCTGCAGACTGTATCTAAATATAGAGTCATTATCAGAATCCACCATAATTAAAAATTACCATGGGCATTCAACTTCAAATACAACTTCCCACGAGGGCATTCTTGCAAGTAAATATACTTTATTTAAGACAATATCAGAGGAACTTGAGATTTAGACCACTTTTGTTTAATTATCCAATTGTCTATTTACCTTGCTTTTCTTTCTTAATATGTAAGTAAAATGTCAATAAGTTTATGCTTTATTTTTGATGCAGCTAAAATACTTAGGATTTAAACTGAATCCAGGAAATGGGCTGCATTTCATTTTATTGCTGGTATTTTAGTCATTAATATTAACAGAAATTCTTAAATGGAAACTCATGCATGAGAAACATAATGTATGCTGAAAATAAAACACATTGTCTATCTAGTCTTCTTAACGTTAGTTTCTTATTTAATTCATTACCCAAATTTTTTATTTAGAGTTTCTTTTTTATAAATATAGACATTGTGGCAGCAACATACATCCTCAAGGGGCTGTCAAAGTCTGTTTTACCACAGCCAACCAATCCCATCCTGTAATGTATAATGTATAAAGTAGCCAGGCCCTAACCTTGTACCAGTCAGTCCCATTGCAGTCCAACTCTCCTGTACACATGCAGATTCCCACGTACCATGGGCACCTGTGTTCATTTATAACCTACAAACACCCTCCCATCATTCTTCTGTCCTCTGGTCTAAGATATTTCTATCTCTTTATATAGTTAAAAAAAGATTTTTATTTACTCCTCCCCATCATACACTCTCTTCTCATTGCTCATTAGAATTTTATAAATCAACTCTCCTATAATTATCAGCTTAAAATTTCCTCCCCAAGTTTACCACCTCATGTAGTAATTGAGGGGAAGCGGGCCCTGCTTTTCGTCCAGCCCAGCTCCCTCACGGCTAGCTTATACCCCGAAATAACAACACACAAATTGTATTCATTTAAGNACCTAAGGGCTGGCCTATCAAAAGGGGCCAAGGCAGTTTCTTTATTAACCAATGAAAGTAACACATAGAGAGATGACCCTCCTACATCAACCTCATACAGACTTTGAAGGTCAAAGGTCAAGGAGAAGAATAGAAAAATACTTGTTGCTGAAGGTCTCTCCTGAAGTGGATGGCAAGATATTTTTCAGGAATGCATCTGTCTCAAGACTTCACTGCAGTTAAAGACACTGAACTCACATAGCTTTGGAATCAAGCTTCTAGAGCTTTCTACACAGTCTTCTCCTATGAGGAGCTGTTGTAATAGCTTTCCCAGAATAATGTGTTCAGCTGAAATAGACAACAAACCATCAAGACAAAGCTATTACTGAAAGTGACAGCTCATCACACTTTCCATAGCTATTGATCATATAGTACAATATTAATGTGATGTGTGAATGACATAAACAGAACCTGGGCCCTAAGATTAGTAGACTTTTGAGATCTTGGAGGTGGTACCACATTCTCCTAACTGACTACTTTATGCTTGCTGTAGCACACTGATGTCCCTACTGCCGAGATACCAAATAACTATTTTTTTCCTTTTATATCATCTGGCAATATTATTATAACTAGTTGCTATCTACTGAAAGTTTATATGGGTGTTTGCCTATCATAGTCAAGGTTCTGAGTTATTTACTACTGAAGTTCTGACTACGGTTTATGTTACACACCTATAAATTTTAAAACATAGTTTAAACGTAGCATTGTTAGCCATGTGTCCTGCCAAAGAGATTGGGTGGCATCAATTGCTTTTTTATTCTTGTAAAGGAAAATATTGAATTGGAGCTGGCTTACAGTTTCAGAGGTTTTAGTTCAATATCTTCATGGTGGTGCACAGCTGCATGCAGGCAGACATGGTGCTGGACAAGGAGCTGAGAGTTCTATTTCTTGATCGGCAGGCAGCAGAAATAACTGTGTGTCATACAGGGCATTGCTTGAGCAGAGTATATCTTAAAGCCTGCCTCTCACAATGACACAATTCGTCCAACAAGGCCATCTTTCCTAAGAGTGTCACTCCCTATAGGGGCCATTGTAGTGGCATTGATTTCAATGAGCCCCCATTATTAAATATTAGTTAAGGATATATATTCTATCAATATACTTAAACTAGTTGAATATATTTGCTTATTTTTATGTTCTTTCAGTCATCCTTTCAATACTTACTATTTTGTAACTCATTTTCGAGTTACCATGTTTCCCAATAAAAATGCCATGCCCAAAGTTGTTTTGATTTGCATTTCTCTGATGGCTAAGGATGTTGAGCATTTCCT
>LOEQ01013261.1:18116-37357 GCA_001685075.1 Bramus lutescens | reverse complement strand
ATTTGCCTGCAAATTTCAAGATGTCGTTATTTTTTTCTGCTGTGTAGTACTCTATTGTGTAAATGTACCACATGTTCCTTATCCATTCTTCGGTCGAGGGGCATTTGGGTTGTTTCCAGGTTCTGTCTATGACAAATAAAGCTGCTATGAACATAGTTGAGTACATGTCCTTGTTACGGTACGATTGAGCATTCTTTGGTTATATGCCCAAAAGTGGTATTACTGGGTCTTGGGGAAGGTTGTTTCCTAATTTTCTGAGAAATTGCAACACTGATATCCAAAGGGGCTGGGTTTGTACAATTTTGATGTGAAGGTTTTACTTCCTCTGTAGTTGGACCCTGCCCTCAGCCTTTGCAACTGGACTCAATTTTGCCTCTAAAGTTGGACTCAGGTGGACAACAGCTTCTTCCTGGCAGCTTAGTCAGGGGTTCATTATTGCATTCCAATAGGTTTTCCAGCTCTGGCATTCTAGGCTTCTTGGAAACTGCTTAGCCTTTAACCTCTTGTATGCCCTCTATGGTCTACATATTATAGATAGATTTACCTTGTGGTGTTTAATGTGTGATCTGAAAATTAATAATCAAGACTGGAATAAAAGAACCTTAGCCAGGGTTGCCAAGGAAAGCGGAATTTCTGAATGTCGGCTGCCACTGAAATTTCTATACCTTGTGAATTTGTCACTTAATAAATAGGTCACAAACCTAGCAATTTGTCCAGAGTAGCAGGAGTCAGAAGCGGCTTGATTATGGTGGAGATACTTTCTTTTTCTCTGTTTTCTCTGCTACTCAAGCGCTTCAAACTCAAGCAGCCAGGTTTTAAGATGATCAGCAGGGCGAAGCCCGGTGGGAGGGGAGGAAGCTGTCAGTGGCACCAGACAAGGACACTCACACGCACGAAAGAACCGTGACGTCAGAGATAAAGTAGCATTCCTGGGAGGAGTTAGGAAGCCCAGTCACACGCATTGGGGGAGCCCATTTGACCCAGTTGATGCGCCAGAGTCGCAGGTGGCTGGGCTGTGCAGAGATGTACTTCTGCTGGACTGCGGACTGTCCGGAGCCTCGGCGCCTGAAGGCGGGAGAAGGCGGAGAGCTCTTGCAGGCAGCCAGTGGGGAGCGCCACTCTCTGCTACTGTTCAGCAACCACCGGGTGTACTCCTGTGGGGACAACAGCTTTGGCCAGCGGGGCCAGAAGAGAGAGCAGAATACCGCACGGCCAGGTGAGGACCCAGCCCAGGAGCGGGTGCCCGGACGGGACGGGATGTGGACGCCTCGGTCGCTGGACCAGGGATACTTTGAAGCCGGTTTCCCCAAGGATACTTGGAAGCCGTTTTCCCTGCTTTGAGCTGCTCAATCAGTGGTTTCCGTTTCCCAGGACTCTAGAGTTAGTTTGCGTTTGTTTCGGTTTCCAGTTCCTCGGCTTTGAGAAACGATGAGCCAATCAGAACTGCGTTCCTCTAGACAGAAAAAAGGTCCCTCCCCCTTGACTTTTCAGACTTTCGGGGAGGGGGATGGAGTTGTCTTCCAGACCGAGTGGGTTGTACACCTCTAACTAATTTAGCAATGACCGGGAACATCTTTTCTCCTAATTTTAAACAAAAGTATAATATCACTTTTGGGCATTAAGTCTGTTGTAGGAACAACAACAACAAAAGCCACCTGTAGGGTCTGGAGAGATCTCTCAGTAGTTAAGGATTTGGTTCCTAGCACCTATGTGCCAGTTTACAATCACCTTGTAATTCCAGTTTCAGGGGATCTGATACCTCCGTGGGAACCATCACACACATATGCACACAGTATCGCACATGCATATAAAAATAAATAAAAATTATATTTTTCAAAAGAAGCCACCTGTAGTCACACCAAGTGCTCTAATACCAGGGCATAGTTGCTGCTTGTCTTATTTTCTGTGTATGTATTTGATCTTTATAGAATTATGTCGTTGTAAAGTATTTACTCAAATTGTGTTTTTACCAAAATATATTCATCTATTGGGGTTTTAATATATTATACTGATTCATATTCTTATAAATATGGATCTAACTAAAGTTCAAGGGTTTGGGGTTTATTTGTCTGTTTGTCATTTTATATGCTAAGCATCCACTCTACCATTGGGCTATATTACATTCCCAGGCCTTGACCATATTTGATTATGTGTTTAGAATAATTTGAATAACTGTGTGGAAAGTGAAAAGTAGCCCTCTATCCTTTTAGATGCAGTCCCCAAAAGCTGCAAATTTAGCAGGAAAAAACCAACAGGCAAAAAACAGCATTCATTTTTATCAATCTTTTACCTAGAGAGTAATTTGTCTGCATGGGGATTTACAGAAAGAAAATAAAACCCAAAGAGGTGCTTAGATCCAGGAACTTGTGTACTCTATTTAACAAAAGAAAGGAGCCTGGGACTTTACTGGATAATAAATTGTGTGGGACCATCAAGAAATAGTGATAGAGCACTTGCCGGTCATGAATGAGGTCCTAGGGTCCCACCCTAGTATTGCAAAAAAGAACAGAACAGAAAAAGCAGAATGAAATAAAAAGATAACCTGTGTACATTAATAGCCTAAAGCATTAATTGTAGCATTTCTTACTCGTGAAGAGATCAGCACTAGAGTCTAAGGACTCAGGCCACCCTGAGGGGTGTGAGCAGATTCCAGACAGAAATTTCCACAAACTTATACAGAGCTTAAGGGAGCAAGACAAAATAATTCTCTTGGTTAAAGTGGTCAGAGCCTGGTTAAAGTTACTGGACAGCTTCTATTGTCTGTGTAGAGGTTAGCTGGGCGTGTTTCACTTTCATTTCCCTGGCCTGTGACGTTATTAACAGCTGGGTTTCACTTTGTTTATGTAGGAACTCAAGGTGATAAGCCTTGCCAGCCAAGTTGTGTCCAGGCAGTCAGAATAACACCGCTGTGTTTCCCCATATGTACTATGAGTATATTGGGTTGTTTCTTCCCAGTGTTTAGTAGGTATTTAGACTTTGGTTTCACAGACATTGAAGGATACAAAGTATCTGAGTAAAGTCTTGCTTTTTGAAGGCAATTACTGTCTTAAACTCTAGAAGCTTATAACGTTATGGGAGTTTTCTCTTCATTTTTGTTTCCAAAGAACCAATCCAGGCATTGGCTACTCTGCATGTTGACCTCGTGAGCTGTGGGAAGGAGCACTCTATAGCCGTCTGCCACAAAGGAAGGGTCTTTGCATGGGGAGCAGGTTCGGAAGGGCAGCTGGGGATTGGAGTATGTAAGGAAATAAACTTAATGCCTATGTAAGTATTTTAATTCACTCCTTTCCCCAATAATTTTGAGTGCTAGGTACTCAAACTCCAGGACCCAAAGATGACCTTGCCTAAGGTATCCCTAGCCTCAAGCGTTAAAATGCGGTAAGAGAAGTGACCAGAAAGCCATTTGCACAGCCCATTGTGTAATTAGAGCCCATGAAGGAGAAAGTCAGAGTGAAATGATATGTGATTCTGGAGTCCTAACTTTATTTCTTATAATATACATATGGGGATGCACTTGGACTCCTACAGTAAATAAAAAAAAACCCAAAACCAACTATTTTAAGTACAAACGATCACGAAACCAATTCAGAAAGATATTTCATTTGATTCCCTTGCATCTGAGTAAAGCAGAGCCTGTCACATTAAGCCACACCCTATATGTTTCCTAAATATTCAATGAATGAAATTATGATGAAAAAGCCTAATGGAACATGCCATACTCTTCCAGTAAAGCTCTAAGATATGTAGACCTTTACAGAGATAGAGACAGGAGTTCAAGGTCATCCTCAGTTGCTTAGGGAGTCAGAGACCAGCTAGAACTGTGAGACCTTTTCTCACCCTCCTTTTCTTAAAGGCTCCAAACACTCAAACTACACCAAACCAAACCAAACAAACCAACTGATGGAATGTGATTTGGGCTGTGTGCTGAACTTTGAAATGAAGAAATTCTATTAGAAAGGAGTGGATGGCGGGTTCTCCTAGGTAGTCAGATGTCTCGTCACGAAGTGATGCATGATCAAAGAATATGGTTAGGTGAATGAGATTGCTGCGTCTCCTACGCTGTCCAGGGTAACTACAACCATGGGAGTGGCATTAACAGGGTCAGTGTGGGAAAGAAGAGTCTGTCTGGCCTGATGAAGAGATATGAAAGGTGCAAAATAAGTGGGGGAACCCCAAATACTACCCTGTCTTCACAAGGGGACAGAGATGATCTGGAGTTCTTAGAGGCTGGGAGGGAAACCCTTCCCCTCAGTAGCTAAAATCACAAAAAGAAGGAAGGGAAAAAACAGTGTGGCTCTTTGAGATAATGGTATTACAGAAGCACAAGAGGATAAAATTGTTCTCTGAGATCTGATGTATTGTCTAGAATACTTTTAAATGTCTCTTCCTAAACAAGGTTTAACAGACTTTTGTGACTTTTTATTACAGGAAAATAAAAGCTCTGGATGACATAAAAATAATTCAAGTTTCCTGTGGACACTACCACTCCTTGGCATTATCGGAAGGTAAAGAATACTTTGGGAGCCTCTGAATGTCACTAGAAAAATATTTTAAATATAAATTATAACCAAGGATTTTTAATCCACCAGATCCACCAGGTTTCATTTGAATGCATTTAGGGAACTTCAAAAAATTATTTATTTATTTATTTATTTATTTATTTATTTGTTTGTTTATTTGGCAGGGAATCTCTATGTAGCTCTGACTATCCTGAAATTTAGTCTGTAGACCAGGCTGGCCTTCAACTCACAAAGTTTGCTTGCCTATGCCTCCCCAGTACTGGGATTAAAGGCATGGGCATCTAGCTGCATTTAGAACATTTTAACTGTAGGTTTCATCAAATAATGGTGTTTTTTTCAAATGTCTCTGCTCTTATTCAAAGTAGTGTGTGTCTCACTGCAGTCTGGGATCTCCTTTTCACGTGAATAGTCAACTTCAGGGCTGCCTTTATGCTCAATGTCTCATCCTCATCAGCAAACTGAACCTTTAGATAAAAGAAAAGTCGGGATGTCAGATTTAGGACTGTATATTTTCCCACTGATCTCTCTCATACCTCACCATCTTCATCCTCAGCTCAGATTTCTTGATGGGGCATAGTGAGGAGAAAATCTACTTTATCTTGTGAGGAGTGTCATGGTGGCTTCAAATTAAATGAAGAGTGATTAACATAAAAAGGCATCCAGTTATTGCTAAATTTTTATGTGCAATAATTCACAGAAAAGAAATGAGTCTAAAGCTGGGCAGTGGTGGCGCACGCCTTTAATCGCAGCACTCGGGAGGCAGAGGCAGGCAGATCTCTGTGAGTTTGAGACCAGCCTGGTCTATGAAAGCGAGTTCCAGGACAGGCTCCAAAGCTACAGAGAAACCCTTTCTCGAAAAACCAAAAAAGAAAAAGAAACTAAAAGAAATACTTAGAACTTGTGACTTGCGTATCACTTTAAGAAAGGAAAGAATTGGGCTTCAGTGGATAAGTGACAGAGAAATGGTTAAAGAAAATTTTTTGAGGAAATAACTGAAGATAAAGGGGGTTTTAGTAAGATTTGTTTGTGCAGACTTTTTCTCAGAGCCAGCTCTAACTTTCAGTCTAAGAGTTACTCTCCTTTCTCTGCTGTTTTTCACAGAAAACAGCACGTCTTGTCTTATACAAGGGGGAGGAAGGAGGAAGGGGGTCTTCTTACACCTGTTGTTTCCCAGGTGCTTAAAATAATTCTCACACCACGGTGACAGTGACATATTTTGAGTTAGCCTTGAAGTGACGAGTAGTATTGCCAAGTTCTTTCGGTGATGTCTTCTGTGTCATTGCAACTGCATCTTTAACTGCTGAGCCTTAACTCTTTCTCATCTGTAGGAACATTGATGCTTGACGTACAAGCTGTGTAAGAAAATTCAGTGAGAGAATGTACATAGTGTGTCCTAAGGGCTGTTTACAGCATAGAGTGGGGGTATTCCAAACCTTAGCCTCCACCTTCTCTCATCCTCTCTCTTAATGAATGAGCGCACTAAGGATTAAGGTTTGTCGTGACACTTTTCAAACTGATTTGTTTTTGTTGATTCTCTTCCCTGCTTCTTTCTCCTTTTCTTACCCCAATGCTCACACCTTGTACTCTCCAACCACAGCAAGCTCCCTTCGTTTGTGCCACAAGCCTTCAAACATTCTATTCTTTTCTTAGGTGTTGGCATGATGCAAATCACCATCTTTACACTGCTCTGGAGTATTGTGGCTGTATGCAAGGCATTCCATACATTTGCTACAGTAAACTGTATGTTTTTACAGACATTTATAAGAACTTCACATTTCATGATATGTCCTCAAGAGTTCAGAGGACTAAACAACTTTAGAAGAGTTAAAAGTTTGCTATCAATAACAGAAAATGCTTTAGATGTGTTGGCCTTTATTTGTGTAATTAAGCACTGGACATGTTTAGTTTTAAATATTCTTAAACTACATTTTTATTGATTTTTGTTTTGTGTGTATGTATGTGGGCATGTGGGTGTCAGAGGATAGTTTTCAAGAATTGGTTCTCTCCTAACATGAGTCCCAAAGAGTAAATTCAGGTCACCAAGCTTTGTGACAAGTGTCTTAACTACTGAGCTTCTGACCAGCCCAGAAGAACTAAGTTTATCTCATGTAAATGATCCATCTCTGGTCAAATCCTGAATAGATGCCAATGTACCTCACGCTAGTCATCCAGAAGTGTTTACTGAATGTCTGAAAGTTTGGACAAAGAAGACAAAACAGTGAACAATTCTAAGACCCCATTGTGGAGGAACTAGGGAAATAAACCAGGAAGCACATGGCTATAGTCTTATGCAGAAAACCAGGAGGAAGGGGTATAGTAAAAGTGGAACAAAACAGGCCTTTAGGGGATGGAGACTGAGTATCGGAGTAGAAGGGAAAAGTCTTTCTACTTCTCAAAAGAAGTTCTATTCAGAAAGTCATTTCCAAGCCTGTGTATGGTACTGCCAATGTTTTCTCCAATCAGTTTTAGTGATTCAGGATTGAAATCGAAGCTTTAATCCACTCGGAGTTAATCTTTGGGCAGTGTGGCAGATATGTAATCTTTGTGTGGACATCCAGTTTTCCTAGCACCATTTGTTGACAGTGCTCCTCTTCTCCAGGGTACGTTTTCAGGGTCTTTGTAAAATATCAGATGGTTCTAGTTATGTGTATTCGTAGTTAGTATTCTATTTTGTTCCATTGACTTATATGTCTGTTTTTGTGCCAGTACCATGCTGTTTTTATTATTATATCTCTTTAATATATTTTGAGATTTAGAAAGATAATCACTCCAGTTGTGTTTTTTCCCTTTGTTTGTTTATTTGAACAGGACTGCTTCTTTGATTACTGAGGGTCTTTCNTAGTTAGTATTCTATTTTGTTCCATTGACTTATATGTCTGTTTTTGTGCCAGTACCATGCTGTTTTTATTATTATATCTCTTTAATATATTTTGAGATTTAGAAAGATAATCACTCCAGTTGTGTTTTTTCCCTTTGTTTGTTTATTTGAACAGGACTGCTTCTTTGATTACTGAGGGTCTTTCTTGTTCCATGTGAGGTTTTGGATTTTTTTCTATTTCTATAAAGAATGTTGTGGAGGTTTTGATTAGGATTGCACTGAATCTGTTCATTGCTTTTGGTAGGGTTGTCATTTTCACAATATTATCTTTACCTACTCACGAGCATGGGAATGTTTTTGTTTTATTTTTGCCTTGTTTTGTTTCATTTTCTAACATCTCCTACCTTTTCATTCAGAGACTCAAAGTTTTCACTGCAGCGGTCCTTCACCTCCTTGGTTAGGTTCTTTCCTAAATATTTATTTTCTTTGAGGCTATTGAGAAATTGGCATGAGTTCATCATCTCTTTCTCAGACTATTTAATGTTTGTATACTGATTTTCATGAGTTAATTTTTATATGTTGCCATTTTGCTAAAATTATTGATTCTTTCTAGAAGTTTTCTGAGAGAGTACTTGGGGTCTCTTATGTCTAATACCATGTTATCTGAAAACAAGTATAATTTTACCCCCCCCCATTTTGACTCTATTTATTGCCTTATCACTCCAGATAGTACTTGGAGCACTATATTGAAAGGGAGTGAGGACCATAGACAGCTCTGCCTCATTCCTGATTTTAATGGGAATGATTCAACCTTTTCTCCATTTAGGATGTTTGTCATATGTAGCCTTTATTAATTTGAAGTTTGTTCCCTCCAGTCCTACTCTATCTAGGACTTTTATTATGAAAGTCTGTTGGAGTTTGTCAAAGAATTTTTCTGTATCTACTTAGATGAGCATGTGATTTGTTTCCTTACATCTAGTTACATTACTTGTTTATTGACTTACATAGGTTGAGCCATCCTTACGTCTTTGGAATAAAGCCAACTTTGGTGATCTTTTTCACATATGCCACCACAGTTTAAAAGTACTTTATTGAACATTTTTGTAACTATGTTCATAAAGGATATTGGCCTGTGGTTTGGGTTTATTTGCCCTGTTCTTACCCAGTTATGATATAGAGTGATAAGTGTTTTTTTTCTATTTCTTTCTTTTTGAATAATTTAAGAAGTAATGGTTATACATCTTCTCTAAAAGTCCAGCAGAGTTTTGCTGTGAATTTATCTGGGCCTGGGATTGTTTTTGTTTGTAAGGTTTTTATTACAATTCCTATCTCCTTATTCCTTATGGGCCTATTTAAGTTGTTGATCACTTCTTGAATTAACTCTAGTGATTTGGATGAATCATGAAATTAATCCATTTCTTTTAGATTTTCTTACCTAGTAGAGCTGATATTTTGTATTGTTTGTTTCTATTTCACTGCTTTCTGTACTGATTTGTATTATAGCTTGCCATCTGCTGGCTTTGGAATTAGTTTGTTCTTACGGTTCCAATTCTTGGGTTGCATCATTAAATCATTCATTTATAATTTTTCTAGTTTTCAATATAAAAGCTCAGAGCTATACATTTTCCCCTGAGGATTGCTTTTAATGTATACTAGATGTTGGGGTGTGTTGTGTTCTTATTTTAATTTATTTCCAGAAAGTTGAGAACTATTTTTCTTGATTTCTCCATTGGTCATTCATCTCCAAGGAATGAGCTGTTTTATCTCTGTGATTTTGTATACTGATAGAGAATTGTTTGTTAATGATTTCTTATTTCACTATGGTCAGATATGATACTAAGTTATTTAATTTTTCTGAATTTGTGGAGAATTGTTTTGTGTCATAGTATATGTTCTATCGTATAGGAGTTTTCATGGGATGCTGAGTGAAATGTATGTTCTTTTATGTTGGGATGAATATTCTGAAGATAACTGTGAGGTTCATTTGAAGTGTGATGTCATGAAATTCTGATGTTTCTTTGTGTATGTTTTCTTCTCCAGATGGCCTTTAAACCTCTCTATACTTAGAGAAAGTGAGGTGGTAGCATCATCTGCTATTGTTGGGTTGGTGTTAATCTGTGTCTTTAATTCTGATCCTATAGTTGCTATGAAGTTTTGTGCACTAGAGTTTGGTGCCTAGATATTTAGGATTCTAATGTTTTATTGGTTAACTGGTCCCTTGATTAGAATGAAAAGAATAATTCTATTTATTTGAGTCTTGACTATCTCTTTGATTCTTTCTAGTTTGAAGTCTATTTTGTCAAATATTAGGATGGCAATGTGTGTTTGCTTTCGGCCCCATTGGTTGGGAATATTTTTTTCTATCTTTTTACTTTAGAGTAGTTTCTTTCCTTAAAGCCACGATTATTTTCTTGTAATTAACAGAAATATGAATTTTGTTTTTTAAATTCAGCCTCTGTCTTTTAATTGGACAGTCCAGGCCATTAATACTTACAGTTACTGTTTAAAGGTGTGTGTTGACTGCAGTCTTGTTCTCTTTTTTTGTTGTCTGTGTTCTTATTCTTAGTTTGTGTTTTAGTAATTATATCTTCAGTTTTTCTTTCTGCATTCTCTTAGATATGTTTATTCCTGTCTTCAGTCTGAAGCATTTCTTCCAATATTCTTTTCAGGTCTACTTTTGTATGTATGAATTCTATTCGCATTCTTTTTCTTTCTATCTCATATATGGCTAATAGTTTCAGTGGGTAGAGATACACAGTTTTGTATTTTTGGTCTTTTAGAACTTGGATACATTGCTACAAGCTCTTCTTGCTTTCAGAGTTTTCACTGAAAAATAAGATATTATAACGGGTTTTATTTTATTTATTTTTTCTCTTGAAACTTTCAATATCCTTTCTTCTGTACATTTTAATGTTTTAACTGTTGCATGCTATGAGGAATTTCTTCTCTGGTCTTGTCTATTTGGTATTCTGTGTGTTTCTTGTGTCTTTCTGGGTAAGTCTTTCTTTAGTTTGAGACTGTATCCTTCTGTGATCACGCTGAAGTTCTGGTTATGGCACTCACCTGGAATCTGTCTCCTTTATCTATGCCTTAGTGCCAAGATTTGGTCTTTTCATGCTTTCTCACAATTAATGCCTGTTCCCTTCCTATCTTTTAAAATAGTTTTCACATTCTTTTCTTTTGTTGTATAATTTTTTATTTTTGGTTTTGATATTACATCTTTTGCTTGATCAGTTCTACTTGTGAGCCTTTCCTCTGAGTTTTCTACCTGGGTTATTGAGCTTTGAAAGTGCTTTGGTGTTTTCTTTTTAATTCCATCTCCGTTTCCTCTTAAGTGCTCCTCAATATTTCTTCTATCTTTTTATTAGATTTGTATCTCAAGCTCATATGGGCTTCATCATTTCTCTCATATTTGTTTTTTCTTGAATATGAGACAGGCATTTGTTCTCTATGTTCACTAAACTGTGTCCTTTTAAAAAAAAAACTCCTTGAATTCTTCGATGAAGTTTATGTTGTTCTTTTAAGGTTCTGTACCTCATTGCCCATCTGAGTAATTCTCATTGAAGAACCTTTTACAGGACGTGTGTATCTGGTGGGTGTATATACTGTCTTGATCTTTCATGTTGTTTCTACAAGAAGACAAGGGCATGAGGACTTCTTTGGTTGGCTGTGTTTCTGTTGTGGACAAGGCATGCTGTGAGACTGGACTCTAGTAGGGATGTGTGTACTTGGCTTGGACTGGAGAATGGATCTATCTCAGTTCACATGGGGTGACCAGAGTCAGGAAGGGTCATGACAAGGCATGCAGAAGGGTTACCCGTGTCTCCTTATCACATGGACCAGCAGAAGGTTCTTAGTGGAAAGGAGCCTGTTATAGGATGAGTCCCAGAGAAGAGTGGCTGGGGGTGGGGTGGGGTGCCAGGATCCCTGGAAGGCAGCTGCAGGGTGATGTGATTTGGGAACTGGAATTAAATTGTTACAGGTTCACTTTGACCACCCTTGGCAGAAAAGATTGTTGGGAGCGGGGGGTNAGGGGGGTGAAATAGTAGTTTGAGGCTACTATAATTTCCCATGGTGACTTGGCTAAAATGGTAATAATTGAGAGATGAGAAATGGTTGTATTCTGCATAGACTTGGCAGCAGGGAGGTGAGAGTTAGGATTCTCTTTTGAATGCTATAGGAAACACAAGTCAAGGGCAACTCCAAGTATTTGTTTTTGCAAAGGAAAAGAATGGACATTGTTTTGAAGGGGCTCCTGAATATGAACTTGATGACATCCATGCCTTGCCTTTCATCAGAAAATTTTAGTCTTGTTTCCTCCTTTATCCTTGTTTTACTTTTTGAAGGTTTGTAGACTGAAGTACAATACAGAGTAGGAGAAAACTGCGCCTTTGCAACACCATGGGTGAACTTGCAGGATATTATAGCAGTAACTTAAGCCAAACATAAAAAGACAACTACTACCTACCTCACTTACATGTAAAATCAAAGAAAGCTGGATTCCTAGAAACAGAGCAAAATGGTGGTCGCAAGGGAGGTGAAGTGTTCATGTGTAGATGAACGCGCTCTGGAAACCTGTTGTTCTGTGATGTACCTACCATTAACAATAATGCTTTCTATGCGCGACCTTGACTAAGAATACAGGGTTTTGTTTTCTTCCACTTTCCTGTTTGCTTATTTACTTGGCACTAGGCATTGAACCCAAGACCTTGCTTAGTCTGAGCAGCCCCAGCCCTGCAAGCAGAATTTGCAAAAAACACCACCAACGAAAGCCCTGTGAGAGGCAATTTAATCACTAATTTTGGCATTTATTAGAGTGTATATGGATATTAGGATATTACTTCAACATTTCAAATACATATGTTTCTGTTGTCAATTATACTTCAATAAAACAGGAAAAGAAGTGTGGAACTAAGGTGATAATTTTTTTTACTATTTTGGTAATTCTTAAATGTTCTTTATTTTTGTAGATGGCCAAGTGTTTTCATGGGGAAGTAACAGTCAAGGTCAGCTGGGCCTGGGGAAGACCTGCAGTTCCCAAGCCAGCCCCCAGAGGGTGAAGTCCCTGGAGGGAATCCCACTGGCTCAGGTGGCTGCGGGGGGCACCCACAGCTTTGCTCTGTCTCTCATGGGGACTTCATTTGGCTGGGGAAGCAACAGTGTTGGGCAGCTGGCCCTCAGTGGGGAAAAAGCCAAAGGTAAGGAAATAGTTCTGTTCTTCCTCTGTAGCTGAAAGACTAGCCTGCTAAATGGCACATCACAGTAGTTTCCAAACCCTGCCACGTCAGCATCGCCTGGGAAACTGTATCAGTTTCCTATTGCTTTCGGAATAACACCACAGAACTTTTAGCTATACAAAACAATGCACTTTTTATATAGTCAGTAGTCTGTTACCTGGTCTCAGGCAGCAGGGTTGCCTTGCTCCCTGAAGGTTCTGGGTGAGAATCCACTTTGTTGTCTTTTCTAGCTTCTATAGAACTCTAGCACGAATAGGATATTCCCTGTGTCTTCAAAGTCTGCTTTAAGTCATGTCATTGTGACACTAGCTCTTTTGTGTTCATTCTCTCAGTTAAAGGAATACCATTGGCCCACCTGGATCATCCAGGCTAATCTCACTACTTTAT
Organism: Bramus lutescens; assembly: GCA_001685075.1. NCBI lineage: Eukaryota > Metazoa > Chordata > Mammalia > Rodentia > Cricetidae > Bramus > Bramus lutescens. Next base: position 24,395 of record LOEQ01013261.1, on the reverse strand, counting down.
GGGCAACTGATTAGCATGTTTAATTAACTGATTTCCTTATTGTTCCTTTGCCAAGTAACTTATATTTGCAAAGCCCTGGGCTTGGGATGGGAACTATTTGTCTACCTTTAAAGCTCTTGATGCCCAGGTTGAGCTCCATGCCCATTAGGTCAGAATGTCTGTGAGTGACAGTCAGGCTTCAGCCATTCTGGGCTTGGGAATCACTGATCATATTACAGGAAATGACTAGTTCCTGTGTTAAGAAAAAAAAGTCTCTGAGCACCTGTTGCTCTAAAATCCAATTCATTAAGAAGTCTTCTCCAAGAACTCCATTCTCCTCTGTTATCTCTTTGAATCTGGCTAATATATATGAGCACCTACTATATGCCAGTACTTTGGAGATCACTTACATCCCATCTAACTCTCTTAAGATAAGTTCTTGTATTCTCTGTGTCACTAACATACATTCTGGCACCTACTATATATCAGAAACGAATACAAATTATGAAAACATATTGGGAGCCTTGGTATACTCGAAGTTAATTGCTTGATATTTTCTAGAAAGTTACGGGTTTCCAGAAATAAGTATTAAAGTGCAGATTTTCCCCCTCAAATCATGTTTTAATACTTCTGAATTTTTTACTTTTAAAATCCTGTTGAGCTATATGACAGAGATGTGGATACTACAAAAGTTATAGAATTATAAAAAATTCTGAGCTACCATACCACACACACACACACACCAGAGTCTCACTTTGTAGCCCACGCTGGTCTCTGAGTCTTTCTCTTATATTCTAGAAAGTCTGCTTTCTTTCAGCAGTGAAAATCCACAAGCCTTATTCAGTTGGTGCCCTGAAGAGTTTGGGTGTGGTTTATATCAGCTGTGGTTACGAGCACACTGCAGTGCTTACCCAGGTAATTCAAATGTGCTTCTCCTGTTTAGACGTTGGAGAAACGGTAAAATGGTATGTGTCCTGTCTAATGTTAAAAACAAGCGATCTGAGTCTGTCCAGGTTACTGTAACAAAGCCCTGTCAATTGGGATGCACACACTTCTCACAGCTCTGGAAGTCAGGGAGTCCAAGATCAAGGCGCCAGCAGACTTACATATGATGATGGGTACCCTTCTGATTCCTAGGTGTCATTTGATGTGCTCTCATGCAATGGAAGGGGTCAGAGTATCTCTCTTGAGTCTTTTTTTTATAAAGAGAATAATTCCATCAATGAAGGATTTAGCCTCAAGGCTGAATCATCTACCAAAGTCCCCAGTCCACCTCCTAATAGCACTATAATAGAATTCAGGTTTTGTTTTAAAGATTTATTTTGTGGGTATGAATGTTTTGTCTGCCTGTTTGTCTGAGCATCACACACATACACAGTGTTTATGGAGGCTAGAGGAGGGGGCCAGATTCCCTGGAACTGACGTTACGGACAGTTGTTAGACTCTTTGTGGGTGCTGGGAACAGACCTTATGTCTTCTGCTGGGACACAAGTGTTCCTAACTGCTGAGTCATCTCTCCAGTTCCTGGAAATTAGGATTTTAAATTTATAAACTTAAAAACACAAATGTTCAAATATGACATAAGATGGATTTCAATATCAAAATGTACCTACTTAATGTGCAAATGTCTAAAGTGGAAAACTGAACATAAATCAGGAACTTTCTCAAGATACTGTAGTAGAAGCAAATGTAGGAGCTATTTTAGGCCATTTGTCTCTCTCAGTGTAGGTGCACAGAAAAATTTGTTGTATCATTTTCAATAATCCACTCCACAGACAAGACACTTCATCACATTCCTTGATACGACAAGCCAGTTTGGTTAGTGCTTTCTTCTGCCTCTTACTCTGGCTGTCCAGTGTATTCTAATGGGACAGAGAGGTCTCATCATCATAAGAAACAGGCTTGAAAATGATTTCTATAACTTAAATGCTTGTTTAAAGACTGCATTCTGCAGGACCAGGTAGAGTATCTGTGCTAGAATCCTTGACTTTTTGGAGCTGATTTTCAATGCCAGAAAAAAAGTTTATATGCCAAATAATTTTTATATTATATTACTACTAACTACTATGATTTCAATAGATAAAATGAAGGACCTTAGGAATTAAGATAAGTGCTTTACCACTTAAGCTATATTCCTTGTCCACCAAATTATTTTATTATTTTTATTACTTGTTTTAAAACCATGACTTTAATTGTTTGAATCATATTAATTTTAGTTGACAAGAGAAATCTAGAAGTGTGTGTGTGTGTGTGTGTGTGTGTGTGTGTATGTGTGTAAATGAGTGAAAGTACAAGAGGATTCAGATTCCCTGGAGCTAGAGTTCCAAGAGGTGGTGAGCTGTCTGATATGGGGGTAGGAATCAAACTCTGTCCTCTGCAGTACCTGTTTCTAAGTGCTAAGCCATCTTTCCAGCCTCTCTCTTAGCAATTTTAAATGTATAATATATTTTTGATGTTTTGTGCATAATTTTAAAGGAATTTCATAGATAAATTTATAAATAACTTTTGGAATAATAAGATAGATAATTTTGGAATAAGTTTTTAGAAATTTATAAATGAATATAGATAATTTTGGGATAAATGTATGGAAGTTTATAAATCAACTTATAAAATATACAAATCAATTTTACATATTGCTTTCATCTTGTGATAGTTATATTTTAAAACATGAAATTAATCTGATTCCTTATTTTTAAACAGGATGGGAAAGTGTTTACATTTGGAGACAATAGCTCTGGGAAGCTACAGCACAGCCCCCAAAGTCAGAGAAGAGGCCCACAGCTTATGGAAGGAATTGATGGCCCTGTTTCGATGATAGAGTGTGGAAGGTATTAAGCTTTTTAAAAATGTTTTAATAGAAAGTATTAAGATTATTAGAAACACCAAAACAAACTGGACAATGGTGGAACACACCTTTAATCAGGAGGTAGAGGCAGGCGAATCTTTGTGAGTTCAAGGCCAGTCTGATCTACAGAGTCAGATCCAGGACAGCTAAGGCAGTTACACACAGAAACCCTGTCTCAAAATATCAAAACAGAAAGAAAAAAAGAAAGAAAGAAAGAAAGAAACCCAAAATATGTGGCTACACTTTTATTTATTTATTTATGTTTTTTGAGACAGGGTTCCTCTGTAGCTTTTGAAGTCTGTCCTGGAACTCACTCTGAAGACCAGGCTGGCTTTAAACTCGCAAAGATTCACCTGCCTCTGCCTCCCTAGTGCTGGGATTAAAGGTGTGTGCCACCGCCAACTGGCTTTTTTTGTGAAAAATTGCTTCTTTTAAATATATTTTAACTTAAAATTTTCATTTATGTTAATAATTTTGTAACAAATAAGCATTAGAAGTTTAGTATATATAGACCACCTTACTTCGAGTAGGAAGTAGGAGAGAGTTAAATAGCAAAGGTGGTAGTGTTGGCCTGCTTAAGTTGATAGAACAAATTAATCTCATGCATGCAGAACATGGTGACTATTTGAATATATTTATGGTTTTAGATAGCCTAATTATGAGGGCAATTTGAATATTTCTGTATCTATCCCAGTACATTAAAAAAAGTAAAATGCTTGAATTTAGAACACATGGAATGGAATATGGGACTTAGAGATAAATTTACACAGATACAGCTACTTACCACTTGACTGGGAAAAAAACCAACAACAGTGTATTGAAAAAAATGGCTCTAGTAAAAGTGACTTTCCACCTGAGTAAAAATGAAATTAGATTAATTTCTCTTACCATGCACAAAAGTTAATTCAAAGTTAGTCTGGAAAGTAGCTCAGGGACTGAAGTGCTCTCTGCACAAGCGTGAGGACAGAGATCATATTCCCAGAACCCATGTAAAGGCCAGGGGCAGGTATGGCAGTCTACCTGTCATTCCAGCCCTGGCAGGCGAAGACAAGGTATCCCCCAGAGACTAGTCATCTCAGCAGTCTTTGCCTGGCCTCATTAATAGAGCCCCATCTTAATGAATAGGGAATAAATGTGATGGAGGAAGATTCCTGACATCAGCCTATAGCCCTCACAAGCACACACATACATTTGCCCACACTCATGTGAGCATGCATACCTACATGCTTGGACACCATACAATACAGATACAGGAGAAAGAAAAACATTAACTCAAGTGGATTACAGACTTTAATTTGAAACCTGAACCCCTGGAAGCGCTAGAGGGAGACAAGAGGACAATCCTTCACGACTCAGGCATGGTAGAACTCTCTGAGCAGGAAGGACTCCAATAGAACAGAAGCAGCTCCAAGAATTAACAAACTGAATTACATGGCATTTGGAAGCAAGGAGTATACTGGCAGAGTCAACAGACAGCCAATAGAATGAAAGAAAATTCTTGCCAGCTACTTCAGACAAAGGGCTAGGATCTAGAACATAGGGGGAAAAAAACCCAAACTGCTAAGAAACAGGCCATGAAATGAGCACATGGTTCTTACAGTAGGCAGCACAAATGACCTGTAAACATGTGTACCATCTCTAGCCTTTGAGATCCCACCTCACCCCTGTCAGAATGGTTATTATTAAAAACATAAGCACAAGGAATCTTGGTGAGGATGGAAAAAAAATTCAGTGCTGGTGGGAGTGTAAACTGGTGCAGTCACCTTGGAAATCAGCATGGAGATTTCTCAAACACTTAAAAAGCAGAACTACCATTGGACCCAACTGTAGCACTCTTGGGCAGACACCCAAAGGAATCCATATCTTACCATGAACACTTGCATACTATTTACAAAAGCAAGGAAATTGTATCAGCCTAGACATCTCTTGATAGACGATTGATAATGAAAATGTGATATAAATATACAATAGAATTTTCTTCAGCTATCAAGAAAAATGGAGTGTGAAATTTTTAGGAAAGTGAATAGATCTGGAAATTACTATATTAAGGGAGGTGACTCAGACACAGACAAGCACATGTTCTCTCTCAGGCAAATCTTAGCTTTTACTATTTGCCTGTATGTATACATGTGGGTGAAAGCGTGATATGTCATGAAACTATAAAGGGGACCAAAAAAGGGAGAAAAGACATATTGTGAAAGCAGGGCATTGGAGCGCTTGTGACATAAAGTCAGAAAGGGTGCTGCCGGGGTGGAGGGGAAGGGAGGAGGGACACAGGGAGGTGTGAGCACACCTGGCAAAGAGGACCAACAAAAGAAAACGTTTGAGAGCATCATGATGCAGCCTACTATTTTACATGCTAAGTTTTTGTTTGTCTGTTTGTTTTTAGAGACAGGGTTTCTCTGGAGTCTGTCCTGGTACTAGCTCTTTTAGACCAAGCTGGCCTTGAACTCACAGAGATCTGTCTGTCTCTGCCTCCCGAGTGCTGGGATTAAAGGCGTGCACCACCACCACCTGGTTTACATGCTAAGTTTTAAAAATTAAGAATAAATACATAAAATACATGATACATAGCTAAGCTGGTAGAGTCCTTGCTGGTAGAGTAAGGGTCCAAGAAAATGCCGAAGGAAGACCCCAGACTCAAATAGGATGCAAGAGCAGAGAGTGTTTATTCTGAAGAAACAGCCAGCATATGTGGGGTCAGCCTTTTGTACAGAATGACAACCATGAACAAAGACACACAGGTCCACTTAAGCAGTTAGGGGAGTTTCAGGGACAAGTAGTCATCTCATACATAATTGGTTAAGCAAGCAGCAGTTACTCTAGTATACTTTTAATTGGCTGAGGTTTTGTTTTACCATTTTCGGACATACTTGCACAAGCTTGGGCAAGTCCAGACCTGACTCAGAAGGGGGCTGCTGGATTTGTCCTTGAGATATAGTGGCACTGAGTAAGCTCTTGTATGTGCTCTTTCCCTCATCTCTGAATGCAAGGATGCTGTGGATAAATGGCCCTTTGCAGCTCTCAGAAACCTGAAACCCGAATTCAGTTGTGAGAGTGGACGAATTTAACCCCTTTATTAGCACTCACCTAGCCCTGGAGTAGATCCCCAAAACCACACACACTAAATGTGGCAGTGGTACCAGGTGTGGAGGTGGTGAGCTATGCCTCTAAGCCCAGCACTAGGGAGATAAAGGCAGAAGGATCAGAAAGTGAAGATTATCCTGTGCGACATGGAGAGATAGTAGCAAATCTGGTCTACATGAGACTCGATTTCAAACAAAAACAAAAAAGCCACATGATAGGAAGTATAATAAATCCCCATTGCTAATAGTACTAGTAAGTTAATGATACCTGTAGTTGTAGTGATGAGGCGAGCAGGCCTGCTATTTGTCCCACCTGGCTTCCACATGGCTAGCTTATACCCCGAAATAACAACACACAAATTGTATTCA
>LOEQ01013261.1:0-17143 GCA_001685075.1 Bramus lutescens | reverse complement strand
ATCATATCCCCCTTTAAATGTAAAAGAACACTTATAAACAATATTTGGGAATATGGACATAGTTCACTGTAATGAGACAGCTGGGCTGCATGGTGAAGGTAAATCTATCATTTTGTTTTTCCATGAACTCATGAATGTCCGGTTCTTTGGAATATCATATCATTGTATTTGTACTTTATGTTTCAGCTATCACACCCTTGCATATGTCTACACCACTGGTCAGGTAGTATCTTTAGGCCATGGACTAAGTCTCACAAGCAACCCAACCCACCAGGAGGCCCCAGCAGAGAACCCTGGTGTCACCTGCCTGCTCTCTGCAAAAGGTATGAGTGCTCCCACCAGGACGGCTGCTTAACTAAAGAAGATATGCCATTCAGCCTTCTCCCGCAAGATCCCACTGAATTATGCTTATGGTTCCTAGTTCTTTAATTTTAAACTGCCACTTTTCCCCCCTGGAGTAATGGGTAATCATTTCTAAAGACTTAACCAATAGAAAAGAAGAGGTCAAGTTGGCTACTTAATAATCTTAACAACATCCTTTGATATATTTAAGCAAATGCCTAAGCATGTTAACCCCAACTCATTGTGCAAATGCCTAGAAACTAAAATGTTTATTGAGTGAATAAGTAACATTTAAATTGGTCAAAATTAAATTTTATGCTAACTGTAATAAAAAATTAGGAGAGTATAAATTTCTGACAAATGAATAATTTGATTTAGTTATGTATAGATTAATTTTTTCCAGGTAAAACTCTGAACATTTTTTTAACCTTTTTAGACCTCATGAATATTCAAGTCAAAGACATTTTTGCTGGAGCATATGCCAACTTTGCTACAACTCATCGGGTATCAGTAGGTGTTATTTCTTTTTAAACTTATTTTTTCCTCTAGATTTCAGGAGTTATTTCTTTTTCTGGTGCTGGGAAGCCAAACCCAGAGCTTTGTATATGTTAGGCAAGCATTCTCCCCTGAGCTATACATACCTTTCTCTTAATTTCAGGCTAGTGTTTGAGACAGTATATTTTTTATGTTTTCAGATTTCTCACTAGATTAATGTATGCCTCTGCTAGAATGGCTTTGAACATTAGAAGAGTGGGCAACTTAACAAGACCTTGACCCAAATAATGAACGAGGGCTGGGGATGTAGCTCCATGGGAGAATACACGTCTAGCATGCAAAAGCCCTTGATTTGACCCCAAAGTGGGGATGGTAGGCAATGGATGGAGGCAGTGGGGGTAAGATTTAGGACAAAAGAAGAGAGGAATGATGGGGCAGGGGAGATGCCTGAAACAGAGGGGAGAACAAAGCACAAAACCAGGCTGTGGGTGTTTAGAATGCAGAGGAGGAGTAAAGGAGACATGAAAGTATAGTTCCTGGCACGGGGTCTAGGAAGTAGCTTATCCAGGGAAACTATGGTGCACCAAAGTCAAGTCAGAGGGTCACAGAAGGGAAGGGAAGAGGAGGGGAGGGAAGGGAAGGGAAAGAAAGGAAGATTGTATTGTTTTAACAGAGAGCAAGAAATCTGCCTGGGGTGTGGTCAGAACAAAGTCTGGTGACAACTGAGATGTTTTGACAGAAAGATAAATTAGAAGATCACGGGAGGGTTCCTCATGATTTTCTGAAGGAGTAGCAGAAGAATGTCCCAGAGCAGTAGGAAGAAGACCGAGTCCAGGGCAGCATCGGTTTGTTTCTCTAGCACTGAGATAAACCTTGTGACCAAAAGCAAATAGGAAATGAAAGGGTTGAACTGGCTTACAGTTTACAGTCCATCGAGAAGGGAAGTCAGGGGAGGAGCGGATGGCAGGAACTTGGAGACAAGAACTCAAGTAGAGATCATGGAGGAACACTGCTTACTTGCTTGTTCCACTACCATTTTTACACATCCTAGGCTCACCTGTTTGGGGATGGCACTACCCACTCAATTGTTAATCAAGGAAATGGTCTAGAGATAAAAAAAAAAACAATGGCAATCTGATAGAGTCAATTCAGTTGAGAATCCCTAAGCTTTATGTCAAGTTGACANTTCTTTAATTTTAAACTGCCACTTTTCCCCCCTGGAGTAATGGGTAATCATTTCTAAAGACTTAACCAATAGAAAAGAAGAGGTCAAGTTGGCTACTTAATAATCTTAACAACATCCTTTGATATATTTAAGCAAATGCCTAAGCATGTTAACCCCAACTCATTGTGCAAATGCCTAGAAACTAAAATGTTTATTGAGTGAATAAGTAACATTTAAATTGGTCAAAATTAAATTTTATGCTAACTGTAATAAAAAATTAGGAGAGTATAAATTTCTGACAAATGAATAATTTGATTTAGTTATGTATAGATTAATTTTTTCCAGGTAAAACTCTGAACATTTTTTTAACCTTTTTAGACCTCATGAATATTCAAGTCAAAGACATTTTTGCTGGAGCATATGCCAACTTTGCTACAACTCATCGGGTATCAGTAGGTGTTATTTCTTTTTAAACTTATTTTTTCCTCTAGATTTCAGGAGTTATTTCTTTTTCTGGTGCTGGGAAGCCAAACCCAGAGCTTTGTATATGTTAGGCAAGCATTCTCCCCTGAGCTATACATACCTTTCTCTTAATTTCAGGCTAGTGTTTGAGACAGTATATTTTTTATGTTTTCAGATTTCTCACTAGATTAATGTATGCCTCTGCTAGAATGGCTTTGAACATTAGAAGAGTGGGCAACTTAACAAGACCTTGACCCAAATAATGAACGAGGGCTGGGGATGTAGCTCCATGGGAGAATACACGTCTAGCATGCAAAAGCCCTTGATTTGACCCCAAAGTGGGGATGGTAGGCAATGGATGGAGGCAGTGGGGGTAAGATTTAGGACAAAAGAAGAGAGGAATGATGGGGCAGGGGAGATGCCTGAAACAGAGGGGAGAACAAAGCACAAAACCAGGCTGTGGGTGTTTAGAATGCAGAGGAGGAGTAAAGGAGACATGAAAGTATAGTTCCTGGCACGGGGTCTAGGAAGTAGCTTATCCAGGGAAACTATGGTGCACCAAAGTCAAGTCAGAGGGTCACAGAAGGGAAGGGAAGAGGAGGGGAGGGAAGGGAAGGGAAAGAAAGGAAGATTGTATTGTTTTAACAGAGAGCAAGAAATCTGCCTGGGGTGTGGTCAGAACAAAGTCTGGTGACAACTGAGATGTTTTGACAGAAAGATAAATTAGAAGATCACGGGAGGGTTCCTCATGATTTTCTGAAGGAGTAGCAGAAGAATGTCCCAGAGCAGTAGGAAGAAGACCGAGTCCAGGGCAGCATCGGTTTGTTTCTCTAGCACTGAGATAAACCTTGTGACCAAAAGCAAATAGGAAATGAAAGGGTTGAACTGGCTTACAGTTTACAGTCCATCGAGAAGGGAAGTCAGGGGAGGAGCGGATGGCAGGAACTTGGAGACAAGAACTCAAGTAGAGATCATGGAGGAACACTGCTTACTTGCTTGTTCCACTACCATTTTTACACATCCTAGGCTCACCTGTTTGGGGATGGCACTACCCACTCAATTGTTAATCAAGGAAATGGTCTAGAGATAAAAAAAAAAACAATGGCAATCTGATAGAGTCAATTCAGTTGAGAATCCCTAAGCTTTATGTCAAGTTGACAACAACTATGATAAGCGCAGAGCTGAGATGCCAGAGCAGAAATACAGTCCGCTGTGACTGCGAATGGGGGTAAGTTGGTGGTCATTTATTGCTTGATGACCGAGGCAGATGTGAGCGTGACAGAAGCAGGCTATGTGAGAAAAGGCGAAGGAAGATGTGTACCAGTGATTGTGGTTGGTCAGCACGCTGTGAAGCTGTCTTCCGTGGCATTCGCCTTTTGGAAATTGACTTCGGAGCAATCCAGACTTGAACATTTGGAATTTCACAGTACGACAAGGGAGGCATAAAGGAGCTGTGGGGTGGTGATGTAGCGAAGCCTGGGAGCTAAGCGAGCTGAAGAGGACGATGATGATCACAGAGGGCATGAAAAATGCTGGCCTCAGGGCTTCATCTTAAAGAAATGAATCAAGAAAACGTTTTACGATGGGCAGAAAGACTGCTGCAAATGGTTACTTAAAATGGAGCAATTCTTAATGATAGTCCAATTGATGCCCTGGAAATAGAGTGGCACCTTTCAAGTAAGTGCGATTAAGCATCCCAACAATCATTTGGAGGACTCTGCAGACATTTTAGGTTGGTACCCTGACGATGATACCCTGCTACTGGTATCTAGTGGATAAGGGCTAGGAACAGTAAGTATTAAATATCCTACTAATGTAGAAGTCCTCACAACAAAGAATTCTCTAACCCTAGGTGTCAATCATTTCACTTTAGAAACCTTATCCAGGTCTTGACTAGCTAAAATGAGGAGAGGAAGGAGTGAGGCGAGATTGGGAGCCGAGATATTGGAGTAAAAGATAGAGGAATTCATCAGCATTGAAGTTGCCTAAAGTGAGGACAGGAAGCGTGGTGAGAGGAGCAGTGATACGCACACAAGCGACACGGACCTATGAAGTTTCCAAGAGAGGAGGGGCAGAGGGCACAGTCCGATGTCACGTATACAGAGAAGCTAAGGACTTTGAAGAAAATAAATGACACATAAGTGCCAGTAGGGGTGCCACATTGTACTGAGATCCTGGGATGTAAGAGAAAATAAATCTTGCTTTTGATAAACTACAAAGTCACCAGGATTTAGATCAAGGAGCACAGGTAGGGTGTGGAGGTGTGGCTCAGTGACACCTCCGCTTATGTGAACAAGGTCCTGGCTCAGACCCCATCACCAGTACGGGGAGGAGGACTTGAAGCATAGTGGTTCCACATGTTGTTCAAGAGGATTTTATTTTATTCTTGAAAAGCAAAATGATATAGAATGTTGCAATTCCTGACCAGTTCAGTAAAGCCAGAGGTATACTTTACAGCAGAATATTAATGCTGCTCCCCCCTGCTCTTCATCTTTTCATACAAGCTCTCAGTATGTATCTAGTCTGAGCTGGTACTAGGATCCTCTTATAACAGCCTCCCAAGTGCAGAGATGATAGGCATGTGCCCCTGTGTCCAACCACTTTAATTTTTATTCTTTTTTTAAAAAAATATAACACACCAAGTACCCAGTATTCGGGAGGCTGAGTAGGAGGATTTTAAGTTTCAGGCTAGTCTGGGCTACTTACTGAAGCCCTATCAGAAATTACATATAAGATGTGTATATGTGGTACTGGTTACCATTTAAAACACATTGCCTAAAGTATTCTGTGGCATTAATTACATCCATAATGCCATCAACTATTGTTACTACCTCTCAAACCTTTTAGTCACCCCAAACAGACACCTGATATCTATTAAATAATAATTTCTCACTCCCCACCTCCTCAGTCCTAGACTATTTCTGCTTTTTCTGCAAAGTTGGTATATGGACATCCTTTTTACTTGTGGAATCACATAATGCCTTCTGTTTTGTTTTGATTTATTGAACTTAGCATATTTTATGATATATCCATCTTATATTAGTATATCATTTTTTCAATGCTAAATAATTTTTATTGCATATTATATGTTTAGCATATTGAAATTGCATTCACCTACTGATTGGCATGTGTTATTTTCATCTTGTGGCCATGTAAATAATGGTAAGATGAATTTTGATCTATAAGCACCCATTTCAGTCTCTGTTTTCAATGATTCTTGTGTTATTACACTTTTTAAAATACAGATCAAGCGAAATGGCCCAAGTTAGAAAGCCAAATGTTCAGGCCATCTTGATGTCAAAGCTCAAGTGACCAAATATCTGACAAAGAAGGCAGGACCTGTGTGTGCCAGGTGCTTTATTGTTACTCAATACTTGTGGCGTTTTCCTAGTCATTTTGCCTTTATTTTCTTCCTTGAAGGATCCTAGGTCTACAAGTGTTCCCATGAAAACTCTGCCAGAAATTAATCGAATCAACCAGTCACTGGTACAGAAGTGGATAGCAGCAAAAAGAAATAAAGAGCGTGAAGAAGCTGAAAGGTGACCCAGCTCGATGACCTAGAGCCACTCCCATGTTTCTCAAATGTTGATCATGTTGTCCTAGCTGTAAGAAATAAGGTTTGACTTTGTCATGGCAGAATTTTTATTTTGGGTATAATTCTCTTTTACTACTTCTTGGTTGGATCAGTCACTGATGTGCATAGCAATTAGTCTTTTATTTAATATACAAGAGCTACAGAGAGAATGTATACCCCACATACCTTCTAAGGAAGGCAGACGTAGGAATAACTCTTAACAGTAAGCTGCATTGTTTGCAGGTTTTCAAAGCTGACTCACTAGCATTTCAGAATTTAGGCCTTCAGCGTGGTGGATTTTATTTAAATGCCTAGAAAATCAACTATGAAGCATTTTAGTGAGACTAAGTAGAAATCACCACAAGTAATATATTCATAACTGGATATTAATAATGAATGTGGAGCTCTGTTTTTGATTCAGACATAAGATAAAGGAGGCTTTAAGAGTATCTAGCCTGCAGTGCCCAGGCCACACGAATCCTAGTCTAACTATAAGTACCACACAGCACATGTGTATATGACAGCAGTTCTCTGCCTTCCTAATGCTGCAACCCTTTAATACAGTTCCTCATAATGTAGTGACTCACAACTATAAAATTATTTTATTTGCAACAGCATAATCGTAATTTTGCTATTGTTATGAATCATAATGGAAATATCTGAATAATTCCGATGGTCATGATCCACAGGTTGAGAACCAGGTATATGATAATGTTACTTCACAATTTCAGAAGATTGGACACTCTGTCCAGTTGTGACTTTGCCTTTTTTTATTATATTTACAGAGAAATCAGCACTATATTTTCATCTTCTGCTTGTTTGACTGCAAGCTTTTTGAAGAAAAGGTAAAACTTCAATGGGAATTACCTTAATTTAAAATACTGGGGGTATTTAAAACGAAAATTTTAGTACCAGGTTGAGTGTGAATTTTGTTAGCACAGAGTCCAACATAGAGAATTCTCTGGTTGATAAAGGGTTCTTTCATTTTATAAACTAACTCCTCCAGGGTTTTCCTCTGTTGCCTTATTGGAGGGAATGATGTTTTATTCAGGCTATTATATCTACAGATGACCAGCTCTGCCTGATATTTCTTTACTGTTTACAAACCAGAAGTTCATTTTACAGTTCCTGCTGAGTCAGATCAATAAAGACATGAGACCTTGTTCACTTTGTTTTTCACATATCGCGAAAATTTAATTTCTCTCTCATTTGGTTTAATAGTAGGTCTGATTCTGAGAGTTGGTTAGTTAGTCAATTTGGTTCGGAATTTTAGGACAGACTTAGTAGTCCATGTAGTACTCATGTAGTCCAGCTAATCTTGATCTTGTGCATAGGTGAGGAGAATCCTGAATATCTGATCCCCCTGCCCCCACCTCCCAAGTGCTGACATTGCCTAATAGCATCATCAAGGGTAGTTGTAATGAATAGCTGCCTTCCTATACTCACTCTGCCATCTCTTTCCCACTTAGCCCTTCTAGTTTGGAAGGGAAAGACTCTCTGGCACATGATGTCCCCTTTCTTTATGCTAGCCTCAGACTCCCCTATTGCATGAAGGCGAATCTTCCATGCTAATAGTTCAGGAGTTAAGATCATACAAACTCAAAATATGCCAAAACTGTATATTGATTATTTCCAGCTGAAATCACCTAAGGCATGATGTAACAGATTTTTCTTTGGGCTGCCAGCTCACAGAAAACAACGTGGAGGTTTATTAATTATGAAAGTTTGACCTATAGTTTAGTTTTGTCCCACTAGTTCTTATAACTTAAATTAACCCATTATATTCATCTATATTTTACCTCATGGCTTTTTACCCCTCTTCCATCTCGCACCTCCTGTCTCCTCTCCATTTTCTCTGGCATCTCTCTCAAGCACCTAGATTCTTCCTCCTACTTCCTCTCTCTGCTGGAAGTCCCACCTATACTTCCTACCTAGCTATTGGCTGTTCAGCTTTTTATTACAGCAATCACAGAAATATACCTGTGTACAAATACCCCACAACAGCATCATAACTACTGAACAGATTATCTGACCTATTTCTTTCTACATGCAGCAAGCAATCAAAATTTAAGGGCCAAGGGAAAGGTGTCACCCTATATCAAAGTAAGAAAGTCGAATGGTAAGGGGAGTTGTAAGGAACACATATGGATACTCACTGGAGTAACCCTCATATATGTGTGTGTGCACACTTGCATGCACACACACACACACACACACTCACACATGCACACTCTTCCTCCACTCATATCCTTAAGAGTTACTGCCTGAGTCCACGCACCCATTCATGTTTTCATTCCTTCAAAAACGCATTGTTTTTGGTTTAAATGTATAGAGCACCATGCTTTTGTCATTTCTTCAGACTTATCTTGTCCCTATGTACATGTAATTGTAATAAAACTTGTATGTGTTTCTCTTGACAATCTTCCTCATACTAATTGACCTTTTAGACCTACCCAAAGAGTCCTCAGGGCCAAGAGCAAGGCACAAATGTCCTCTTCTTCTTCAACAATACCGTCTTTTTAAAGAAGAAACATACCCATGACCACTTTCTGGGAATTTTAAACTTCTAGGCAAAGATTGCAAAGGAGAAGGAATTTTGGAGAGAAATTTACAGCTAGAGCTTGTATAAGTATTCTAATTATAATATCAATAGTGATAGTTAATTCAGCAAGCACAAACTATTTTATTATTTTTTAAGCTGCTAGTCTTGCTCGATACTGGTCATGAAATGTGACCCAATCAAGTTGCTAACTAGACAAGATTTCAGTGCAGAAAGGGGTGGGGTTGAGAAGACTTGAGTAAGAATCCTAGGCTGGTGGAAATAGCAAGGGCAGGGCTTTGACGTAGGAGATTCAGAGACTCCCAATGCACAAGCTGTGTGTTAATGTTTTCCATTAATGAGTTAATGCGTCTTTCAAAAAGTTTCTAAAATGAACTATCAAACCTCTGTGCTGACAAGGCACAATAAAACCACTATTATTGCATCACTCCACTTCTAATGTAACCGTGGAAATATAAAGCTTAAGTAGAAATGGCGGCTAGACGTAACAGTGCACACCTGTAATCCTAGCACTTAGAAGCTGAGGTGAGAAGATCCCAAGTTCAAGACCAGCCTGGTCAGAGTGAGACTTTGTTTCAAATAGTAATAGATAAATGTGTAAATAAGCAAAAAACCAAACAAACAGAAATAAGCTTATGTGAAGAAGAGGCAATTCAGTCTGTGGAATAAACTTACAGTCTGGGTTGATGGCTTCTTGGATTTAGTATATAGCATCTTGCTAGGGCTCAAGTTGTAATTTTGTGTATATGTTATACCATGTGTAAGGCCCTCGGTCTGATTTTGAGCCCTGTGCTCAATCCTGGAACCATAAAATAGAATAAATTAAAATGACATAAAACAAAATCCTACTGAAATTGCAGCCCACACTTGATGTTACTGACATAGAGATAACAAGCTGTTGTTTACTCCTTTTTAACAAGAGCACATTGAACAATTTCCCTGTCACTCTAGTCTGTCATTTTGAAAAGAGAAAAGCTTTAAATAAATATTTTGTGCATGGTAAGATAAAAACCAAACAATATCATGCTGTTCTTTTTTCATCTGTTTATGTGTTTTCAACATTTACTGTGTTTACAGAGATGCTGGAGAGAAGAATTTCATTGACGTGGACTTAAACATGGCAAGGGATGTCTTCAAGAAGTTAGCAGAAGTGCCATGGATTTCTTCCTTGGTAACAGCCACTATTTATTTGACTTACTTGAGAAACAGCACTTTTTTCGTAGGAATAATATAATAATAGCAGCTTGGTTTTGGTGGGAGGTAGGTGAATGAGACTGAACAGGGGGCTAGACTCCTTTATGAAGGTGCTATAATCCAGACATTGTGATAGGTGGTGGAATTTATTTCTTTTTAAACCACTAAATGCACAGTGAATGTAGTCTTTTTGTTTTCAGTATGAGGAAAGCAATAGTGAGGTAGAAAGCATCTATCTATCAATGCACATGAAAAGAACAGTGGTTTAGGAAGCAGGAGACCGTCCGGTGAGTGGTTTAAAAAGACCAATGTCTGTTTTGAGATGAATCTTGGGCGTGTTTCTGGTGAACCACTGCTACCGATTCACCCATCCCTTCTTTGGGTAATGTTCTCTTGACCTATGATTTTAAGTTTGTCTTTAAAGTCTGTGGTTCTGGACTGTGTAGAAAGGAAACTGCAAGTTTAGGTTGTGATTACAGGAAGCTGCAAATTAACAATAGACATCTATCAGGATGTCTTGGCACATTGGGATTGCCACAACGTAGTATAGTACGGGTGTCTTATAAACAAAGGAAATTGACTTCTTATAGCTTTGGAGCTGGGATATTGGAAGATCTAAGATTAAGATGCCACCATAACCAGTATCTGATAAGGGGAAAATTGATAGAAGACTGTGTCTTCATTGTGTTTTCATGTAGTAGAAAGAAAGGGCTAGGGGTTTTACTTAAAGGACCATTAATCCCATTGATGAGGACTCTATTTTTATGACCAAATCCATCAACAAAAATTTTTGTCTTAATTCTTCACTGCATTGAAGGATAGGATTTCAACATATGGACTTTGGGGAGACACAGATAATCTGTTGAAAGGAAGACAGGCTGTATTCACTTGCATTGAAAGCTAGGGACAGGGCTTATGTACTAACTTATTAGGGTAAAGAAAGGGAGAGAGAGGACATCTATGTGCAGAACAAATGGGTTTCTACAGAGACAGATGGAAAAAAACGTTAACCTGTGATGTTCCTTATACAGTTCCTCATTCAGGTGTATGTGGTCTGAATGCTTAGATTCCTTCTTAGTAACAAAGCTACCTCAAAGGGATTTATCACAGCTTTGCTCCCAGGAGTCTCTAATTGAATCAGATGTAAGAGGAGCTCCAAAATGACTGTTTTTGCTGAAGCTATATCTCAGTTGACCTCAGTTTAAAGTAATCTTCAGTAATAGTGCACTTAATCTTCATTGCCAGGCACACATATATACATATGGCTATTTCCCATGAAATTTAAAGGGATCCAAGCACCATTCTACATTAGGAAGAGAATGAGGGACCTTTTGGTTGCTATGTAATAAATATTATATTTACATTTTCAAAATAAAGATTAGTAGATATTCAGTACATTTGGGCCAAGAATTCATTTAGATGATGGAAGGGGATAGCTCCCGGTGCTCTTCTCCATGTATTTCTGAGAAGTGTTTGCATCATGGGAAGATCATTTACGGATGTTCTTAATGAAATCCCTTGGGAAATAATGCTGCACATTGTTGTGAATTTTCATGCACATTATTAAATCCAAGACCCCATGATTTCATATACAGAAAGAAGTCGAACTTTAATATTTACTTTTCTTGGAGTTATGGACATTGTGATGAGTTTTTCTATTTAACACCTACTAGCAATCCACAGAAATTATCATTGATTTGCTTCCCAGAACCCCTTAAAAACAGGATATGGTGAAATACACCTGTAATTATAGCAGTCCAGATAGAGTCAGGAAATTCAAAGAATTTAAGCTCATTGTTAGCCTTGTAACAAGTTTGAGGCTAGTCTGCAGTACATGAGATCCTGTCTTCAAAATAAGATAAAATAAACTCAGTTATTTAAAATTAAAGAATGCTGTTAGACCTGAAAAGAAGAAACTGTAAGAGGGTTAAATGTAATAAATTAACATGGAGAACTTCACACTTCAATGCTACATATATCATCTTATTTAGTTCTATGCCATGTAAGGCATACACTATAGTTAATAAAGCAAGGACCCACTAGATGGACAACTTTAATGCTAGCTGCTCTGGCAGACAACTTCTGAATCTCAAGGATCTAATACGAAAAAGATTTAATCCTCTCACTAAAGTCCAATGAGGGATGGAGGAGAACTTTCTCATAGTTTTTTTTTCCTTTGCTTGGGCTCCATTCCAGTGTTTCAAGACCCTAAGACTATAAAAATCTTTTATTGGATTTCCTGAGTTTGGTCACATGAGAGGCTATAGAGGCCATAACTGAAAGAGTGCCATATCACCTTCACATTCAGAAGCTAGGACTCGGTCACAAGGCTCCACTCAGCTCCAGGGGACACTGAGAAATCTGATGGGACACTAGGAGGAAAATGAAAGAAGATAGGACAAAATGTTTCTCTTCAAGGCTGGGGCCAGAGAGATGGGTATTTGAGCTATCTTAAATTGAGTGGCTTTCTCTCTCTATTGTCTTTTAATTGAGTCTCCTCCTCTTCATCTGAGGGGGGAAGGTGAGAAAAAAAGCAAAAACTACTTTACATAATTATTAGAATAATTCACATGTGATCTCTTGGCATGTGATCCATACTCAATAAATGTTCACACAAATATAAAGATGACCATATAGACAGTCATAGTAGCCCATGCCTGTAATCCTAGTACTTGAGAGGCTGAGGCAAAGACGCTCAAGGGCTCAAGAGTTCCAGGTCACCCTGAAGTATACAGAAAGACTCCTTACTTTTCCAAATAAAATTTGTTTTCCAAAATAAAATACAAACCACCACCACCAAACCTCCAATTATTCCTACTGTTATTTTTTATATATGTTGTATCTTAAAAATCTATCCCAGAGTAAAATAAGTATCAATTCAGAGCTACGTAGACTGTGGAAAAAAAAATAAAGACAAAACTGGGTTTTGTATGTGTCTGTGTGTGAGAGAGGGTAACAGCCTTTTCTTCGCATTTCTTCTTTTCCATTTCTGAGACATGGTTGCCGTATCACAGACGGGCTTGGGGTGGCCTTGAACGTTTGATCCTTTTTCCTGTCTCTGAGTGTTGCACAACCACACCTGGTTTATATGGTGCTATGAGTCAAAACTAGGGCTTCAGACACAGTAGGCAAGCCCTCACTCAACTTGGTTTTTAATTTGTGAGCTTAAGTAATCTCCCACCTCAGCCTTCTGAATAATGGACTCCACCTGTGTGTGTGCCGCCACAGTTAGCTTACAGAATTGTTTCTGGGGGACTTTGCATTCGTTTCAAACCAACTATTTACTGTGGATATCCATTCACCTGTGATTTCACTTCATCTCCTTCAAGTACCCTAAAATGAAATGGGCAGCAGGTTCAAATGGGTTCTACCTCAAAGGCACATGGAATGTGTAAGAGTTGATGGCGTTTTATCAACAAGCTTCAGAAGGACTTAAGTGAACCTCCTAACTGGAAGACAGTTGAGTAAAACCTGCAGTCATAACTTGTATTCGTTCACAATAATGTGTCTTGTATAACGCCAGCCTTGTTCCTTGCCCCCCTTTTGTCCACAGATAATCACATGTCTTCGGGATAAGATTATCAGAGATCTTCCATACGATTCTTCACATCAAGATGCTCTATTGGTTTTTCTTTTGCTCCCAGAATGTCCCATGATGCAGGATCCTAGGAACTTTTGGGAGACCCTGACGGTTGAATTTGCAAAGGCTATTTATAAAATGAATACAAAATCATTTGAATTCTTGAGTAAGTTTTATATCATTCTACAAATATATTCAGTAGAATCACTTTTGAAGTAGAAATTGTAGCAAACATTGGATGCATTTCATAATACCTAGTCGAGTGCATGGTATATGAAGTTTTGCAAAGATTAACCAAAAACCACCACTCCCATCATAGAGCAAGTGTTGTTCTTCGATGTGGCTAGGACTTTAGCATTAGAGTTCATTAACCATACAGTGTCCAATCATGGTAAATCAGACTTTACAATTTTTGCTCACTTTTTTTTAAAACTTCAAACATTTAATTAAGAGTGACCAGAAGCAAGGTTAAGCTTATCACTGTTATTTTATTCAAAGTTATGGTATTTTCATAGTTTTATGTGAATGTTGAAGGTCTGATGCTTTAAAAATACAAAAGTTTATACACGTGAAGTATAAACGATCCCGGTAGCATCTTAGAAAAAGGTTACAGACTCTAAGTTCTGTGCGTAAACATCAAAACCCCCTGTTTTGGTCCTTGGGAAGATGGCTAAGTGGGTAAGTGCACACGTTCCAATCCTCGGCCCCCACGGGAAAAGCTGCCATGGCTGCGTGTACCTGTAACCCCAGAGCTGTGAGGAACAGAGAAAGGAGAAGAGCTGAGACTTGTGGGCTACTAGACTAGCTCCAGATTCAGTGGAAGAACCTCTCTCAAAGGAATAAGGCATAGAATGATTAATCAAGACACTGGACATCCTGCTCTGTCCTCTGTGCAGGTGCATGTGCGCATGTGTGTGCACACGCACTTTTATAACTACCCTCTCTCAAGAGAGAGACCAGGTGTTGCTTAAGGACTGTGTCAAACCAACTTTTAAAGTTTCCATCACTTTCACATTGCCAGTGCTATCAGTTGCTTCCATTCTTCCGCTGCTATAGTAGTGAGGATGTGTATTTGTTGGATGGACATAAACTTAGACATGCAAGAAAAAGGCAAATGCCAAGCGCAGTTACAGAATTAAATTATTAAATGGTATGTGCATTTTATTTATTGAATGAGCAGTGTATTTTTTAAATTAAATATATAAATGAATATAAATATAAATTATATATATATGTTATATATAAATAAATAAAAATTTGTCTGTGTGTGTACTTAAGTGAATTTATGTGCATCATACATGTACCAGAGCTGCTGGAGCCATGAAGAGAATATCGGATGCCCTGGAACTGGAGTTACAAACAGTTGTGAAACATTGTGTGGGTGCTGGGAACTGAACCTGGGTTCAGTTGCCTCTTAACCATGAGTCATCTCTCTAGCTCCAGAATTTGCATTTTTTTCAAGAGATTTTTCTGGGTGTGTGAGTGAACATTTGTAATTCCAGCATTTGAGAGGTAGAGGAAGAGGACCAGGAAGGAGTTCAGGACAGCCTTGGTTAAACAGTGAAGCCTGGGTTATATGAAACATTGTCTCAAAAAGTGTCTTTCTTTTCTAGATCTAGGAGGTACAAAAGGCCTTCCTCACTCTTAAATTTAAAAAAAGTTCCCATATTTCACCATAATTTTTGAATGTGTGTATGTATGTATGTATGTATGTATGTATGTATGTAGCTGGGAACTAAACCTGGCACTTTGCGTATGTTAGGCAGACAGCCTATTACTAAGCTATATTCCCAATCCTTCATACTACCATTTTATTTATTTTTAAAGATATTTTTATTGCTTTTATTGAGCTGTGCATTTTTATGCACTCCCTTCTCTAATAGTAATTATACATATTTGTGGAGTACAGTATGACATTTTTATCTTCGATTTTTTTATGTGCTCGAGTGCTTTCTTTACATGTATGTCTGTGCTACACATTCATGCCTGTGGCCAAGGAAGCCAAAAAGCTATGTTGGATCCCCTAGAACTGGAGTTATAGGTGGTTGTGAGTCGCCATGTGGGTGCAGCGAATCAAGCTCAGTCATCCATAAGAGTATCTAGCACTCTTAACTGCTGAGCCATCTTCAGCCCCAGTATGATATTCTTACAGTATATACAAATCAGATCAAAGTAACTGACATATATATTATCTCAAACATTTATTGTTTCTTTATGTTGGGAACATTTGAATTCCTCTCCACTGGCTGTTTTTAAACAATCAATTATTATTATTATTATTATTATTATTATTATTATTATTATTATTATCTGCCTTACGATGTTGGGATGTTGGAAGTCTTTCCAACTGCACACTTGAACCAGTCAATTATCCCCCTTTCCATGGTCACTGTTCCTTCTACCTTTATGAGATCAACGTTTTTAGTGTACACTCAGGAAAACATCCCATGTTCCTGGCTTATTTAACAAGTTCTTGAGTTTACCCATGTTTCTAAAATGTCAGAATTTCTTTTCTATTATAATTTTCATGTTTAAATCTTTAACCCATACGGTTTATGGAGGTTAGATTTTATTTATTTCTGACAAGTTTTCAATTTCCCCTTCACCCTTGTTAAGTGATAAGTTTTATTTTTGGAATATGCAATGTACTAAATGTCTTGTGCACTCGAGTCCATGATCTGCATGGTCTGCATCTCAGTAATATCATTTAATTGCATTAGCTTGGTAATTTATTTTAACCTTTTTGGTTGCTGTTTTTTGAGATTGGAGTCTCTTGTAACCCAGGATGGCCATCTTCCTGCCAATGCCTTCTGAGAACTTGGATTTTAATAATTACTTAAGTTATTGTCTGAGAACTCCTATTTAAAAGTACCAAAATCCAGTTTAATCTCAGTAATGTGAAGAGTGAGGTATCTGCTATTTAAAGTAAGTGTATATGTATGCTATAGTTGCTTATGAAATCTGAAAACAGGCATAGTGTCAATAATATTGATTGTATAGTCATCTGAATAGTTTTAGATTTTTGCAGCTGTTTGACAAAATTGCTAGTTTGAATGTAAAGAAATCAACACTCAAATGATGAGGTAAGAAGCCTGGCAGAAAGTTCAAGGCCAGCCGGGGCTACATAAGAATACCCTATCTCAGAAACATCAAGTCAAATAAAATCAGTAAATACAAAGAAAACCATGGTCAATCAGCTAATCATGAGCCATTAACAAGATTCTTCAAATCCTGAGTTTGAGTTCTTTAATTTTAATGATTTTTTAAGAATAAAGCTTTCCCCTACATCTGTTGAATGTGTTGTCTGTGATAATATCCACAGAGGACTTTTCTTATGGTTATGATGGTAGATATGTCATAAACAACCCAACAAAAACTTCAGGAGTTAAGGCCTGAGAGGAGGAACATATTTACCATATTTGATTTTCACACCCTCAGAAAAGTGCTGGAAATCTTTGGAAGTTTCTTCTCTGAGTGCACTGGTCCAGATGCTAAAGACCACTATCATCATCATCATCTCTCAGCTGTGGAATCCAGTTTTAATGAAGCAGCATCATTGTAGTCTCAAAGTTCTTTTAGAAGTGATGAAAAGTGTGCATAAGGTAAGGGTTCCTCTAAAGGAATGTATACACCAATTTATTAAATAGTAGTTCTGTAGATCTCAGACAGTTAAACACCTTAAAATATATTTTATTTATTTATTTTTTTGGATCTTTTGAGACAAGGTTTCTCTGTAGCTTTGGTGCCTGTCCTGGAGCTAGCTCTTGTAGA
>LOEQ01013259.1:19185-33457 GCA_001685075.1 Bramus lutescens | reverse complement strand
CTACTTTTAATGTACATTAGAACAATGTATGCCTCTTGTAAGGTCCTCTTGTTGACTAGGTTCTCTGGGGTTATGAACTGTAGAAAGGTTTTACTTTGCTTTATATCTAAAAGCTACTTATGACTGAGTACATATTATATTTGTCTTTCTGGGTCTGGGTTACCTCATACAATATGTGCTTTCTAGATCTATCCATTTACCTACAAATTTCAAGATGGCATTATTTTTTCCATTGTATAGTACTCCATTGTGTAAATGTACCACATTTTCTTTATCCAGTCTTCAGTTGGGGGGCATTTAATTTGCTTCTAGTTTCTGGCTACTACAAATAATGCTGCTATGAACATAGTTGAGCACATGTCCTTGTGGTATTATTGAGCGTCTTTTGAGTATACACCCAAAAGTGGTATTGCTGTGTCTTGAAGTAGGTTGTTTCTTAATTGTCTGAGAAATACCCACACTGATTTCCAGAGTGGTTGTACAAATTTGCACTCCTAACAGCAATGGAGGAGTATTCCCTTTACCTCATATCCTCTCCAGCATGAGTTATCATCAGTGTTTTTAATCTTGGCCATTCTGACAGGTGGAAGATGGAATATCAGAGTTGTTTTGATTTGCATTTCTCTGATGCCTAAGGATGTTGAACATTTCCTAAATATCTTTCAGCCATTTTAGATTTGTCTGTTGAGAGTTTTCTGTTTAAGTCTGTACCCCTATTTTTATCAGATTATTTGTTCTTTTGATGCCCAGTACCTTCAGGTTGGGGGGGTTGTTTGTATATTCTAACATCATGAATACTAGTCAGCAATAGTGAAGCTTCTAGCTGGGCATAAACTCAGTTTCTCTATATGTCATGACATAAGTAAGCTGTATCTCCACAAAAGGCCTTACCATCAGATTATGGAGAGCAACCAATAGCTTTGTCAAAAGCCTGGCATGTTTAGGGGTTGTCTATGGGACCCCTTTGGCCAGAAACCTCAAAAATACATACCCATTCCTTGTATTGGAGGTTTTACTTGGCAGCATATCTAGTTGAAGCATTACCTGCCCAATTACATGGCAGTTCCATTTAAATTCCATATGGAAGCTTCTGCAGTAATAAGCTTCCACATAGCTTTTCAAAAGGTTTTTAGAGTTAGTTATCTCTATCCATATACCCCCCCTTTCTTTTACCCTTCCACTCTCTCCCTAAATGCTATATTTCCTCTTCTTCTCCCTGTTCCTTCATATCTACCTAACCTTTCTGATTATTCTGATTGAAACACATATATCTAAACTTTAAAAGTTAAGTTTTTCCCTGATGGCTAAGGATGTTGAACATTTCCTTAAGTATCTTTTAGCCATTTGAGATTCTTATGTTGAGAATTCTTTGTTTGGATTTGTACGCCATTTTTAAATTGGATTATTTGGTATTTTGATATCTAATTTCTTGAGTTCTTTATATATTTTGGAGACCATCCCTCTTTCCGATGTGGGTTTGGTGAAGATCTTTTCCCATTTAGTAGGCTGCCTTTTTGTCTTATTGACTGCGTCCTTTGCTTTACAGAACCTTCTCAGTTTAAGGAGGTCCCATTTATTCATTGTTGCTCTCAGTGTATGTACTACTGGTGTTATGCATATCAAAACAACTCTGAGATACCTATTATGCCAGTCAGAATGGCTAAGGTCAAAAACAACAATGATAGCTTATGCTGGAGAGGATGCAGAGTAAGGGGAACACTCCTCCATTACTGATGGGAATGCAAACTTGTACAATTAATTTGGAAATCAACATGCTGGTTTTTCAGAAAATTGGGAAGCAACCTACCACAAGACCCAGCAATACCACTTTTGGGCATATACCCAAAGGAAGCTCAATCATACTACAAGGACATTTGTTCAACTATGTTCATAGCAGCACGATTTGTAATAGCCAGAAGCTGGAAACAACCTAGATGCCCCTCAACCAAAGAATAGAGAAAGAAAATGTGGTACATTTACACAATGGAGTACTACTCAGCGGTAAAAACAATGACATCTTGAAATTTTCATGCAAATGGATGGAACTAGAAGAAACCATTCTAAGTGAGGTAACCCAAACTCAGAAAGATGAGCATGATATGTACTCATAAATGGATGCTAGCTGTAAAGCAAAGGATAAAGGACCTATACAGTTCATGGCCCCAGAGAAGCTAAGTCACAAGGAGAACCCTAAGAGAAACATATATAGATTCCCCCTGGGAACAGGAAATAGACAAGATATCCTAAGAAATTAGGAGCATAGGGGTGGGGTAAGAAGGGACGGTGGAAGGGGAGGGGGAAGGGTGAAGGAGAGGGAAGAGGAGAACTTGAAGGAATGGGATAGTCAAGGTCAGAAACAGAGAGAAAGGAAGAGATACCATGATTGAGGGGGCCATTATTTCTAACAAAAAAAAAACCTGGCATTAGAGAAATTCACAGGAATCTACAAAGATGCCCCAGCTAAGGCACTAAGCAATAGTGGAGAGGGTGCCCGAATTGGCCTTGCCCTGTAGTCAGATTGATGACTATCTTAAATGTCACCACAGAACCTTCATCCAGCAATTAATGGAAGCAGAGGCAGATATCCACAGCATAGCACTGGACTTAGCTCCCAATGTTCAGTCGAAGAGAGGGAGGCATGAGAATATGAGCAAAGAGGTCAAGACAATAATGAGAATGCCTACTGAAACAGTTTACCTGAACTAATGGAAGCCCTCCAACTCCCACCTGACAGTAAAGGAACCAGCATAGTATCAAACTAGGCCCTAAAATGTGGGTGACAGTTGTATGACTGGAGCAGGCTGTGGAGCTATTGCAGTGGCACCAGGATTTGTTTCTATTGTTTGTTCTGGCTTTTAGGAACCCATTCTCTATAGAGGGATATCTTGCTCAGTCTAGATATAGTGGGGAGGGTCTTGGTCCTGCCTTAAAGCAATGTGCTAGACTTTGTTGTCTCCCCATAGGAAGTCTAACCCTCTCTAAGGAGTGGATAGAGGGTTGGATGGGGGGAAGGGAAAAGATAGAGGGGAGAGAGTGGGAAGTGTGATTGTTCTGTAAAATGAGAAACCATCATTTTTGAAAAATAAATAAAGTTAAAAGCTAACATCTGCACATAAGATAAAATATGTAATATTTGTCTTTATACTTTGATTTAACTCACTCAGGACTATTGTTTCTAGTTCCATTCATTTACTTGAAATTTTCATAATTTCATGGTTTTAATAGCTGAATAATATTCAGTAAATGTACCACATTTTCATTATCAATTAAATGGTTGATGGACAGATAGGCTATTTCAAATATCAACAGAGCAGCATATTTTGTAATATATAGAGTCTTTATGTATATGGCCACAAGCAGTATAGCTAGGTCTTGTGGCAGATCAATTTTCAGCATTTTGAGGAACCTCTACACTGATTTGCAGAGGAGCTGTACTAGTTTGCATTCCAACCAGCAATGAATTAGTGTTTCCCTTTCCCTGAATTCTTGCCAGCATGTGCCATCATTTGTTTTATTTGCTTGTGTTTTTAAATCTGAGCAATAATAACTATCCAAAATGTTGTTGAGTATGTTTTAAATTATTGAAAATACATATGGCAGCATTAGTAAGTACTAAGCAGAAAATGTTTCCTCTAAAATGTTATATAAAAGTGGGACAACATGGTCTCTATAGAAATAGCTGAGTTTTGAGCAGTATAGAAGCAGAGGAAGCAATAGATGGCAATTAAGAGCTGTGATTTCACTGACTGAAATGTATTCTCCCAGTCAGTTCCTAAGCTAGAAAGTGATAGTAAGCTCATTTTGAACTACATAATTCTATAAAACTATTCATCTCTAATCAAATGCAAGCCCATTTGCAGTAGAGATTTTTTTTTCCTTTTGTGTCCTTCCTCATGCAAAATAGACAGAATTGGATGAATGTGAAAATGCCACAGAAATTTACAAACTTAAGGTGTTGCATTCTTTCAAAAGAATTAATAACATCTTTGATCATTTGTCTATGTTCCAAATATTTATATGTATAATGTTACTTAATTCTTGCCTGCACACTCTCCTTATTGGCATCTGAGGCACCACTGTGACCAACAGTTTGGGTATGCCTTTCACCCACTCACTTGGAATTGTGCTGGCTGGTGTTGATGGTCAGTACTTGTGGCTATTTAAATGTACAACTCAGTTTTTCAGTCAAAAAATGTCAATCCTCCAAGATCTCATCAGCATTTGGCTAGCTGCTACTACCATTCTAGACAATACAGATACGGAAGAATATTACCAACATTACAAAAGATTTATTTGAGTAGTACTGATTTAGAATATACTGGGGTATTAAAATGTTAGAATACATATACTTTACTAACAGAAACACACATACAATGCTGTATTTTGAGATATAGTGTTTTAAAGAATTCTAATAATATATAAAAGCCTGTCTCAATTATTCACAATTAAATCTCAAATTCCTAAGGGTATAATTGATGTTATAGAAAATACCTGGACAATATGAGAATATTTTATAATACTTTAACATGATCTCATTGAAATTTTAGTAGATGCTGTCTGGGCTGGGAGAATAGAACAAAAGATACAAAAATAATGGAGAGTAAAGAAATAATCACTTGTAGTGATATTCAAAATGAATGGAACAAATTATTTTATTGAAAAAAGACAATTATCTTGTATTATTATGTTACTAATTTCTCTGGATTATATTCTTTTCAAAAATATGTCTTAGGAAGGCATTAAGAATGTACTTTTTAAAATATATTTCTGACATTTCACTAGGCTCTTTAAAAGGATATTAGGTAGAAGAACCATGGAACATTAAAGAAATTTATTGCTTTCAATTTAGTGTTCCACAGAAGCAGGAATATGTGCATAAGTTAGAGGAATGTCAAAGAGAAGAAAGAGAATGGAGTTTGAGGGGCAAAATGACTAGTGATAAAATATTCATATCTATGTATAGCTAAATCAAGTCACTTATAAAAGGTCAAAAAATACAAATATGTGAGGAGTACAAATTTTAACAGATTTTTAGCAATGATATTTTATCATAAGATGGACAACTCCAATGATGTACATGAAGCCAAATTTAAGAGAGCTTTAAAGAATATAATTTCAAAACACAGAATTTTCATGTATAGAGATACATCTTCTTACTAATCATGGTGGTACCTGCCTTTAAAACCAGGATTTAGGAAGTAGAGGCAGCAGGATCAGAAGCTCAAGGCTACACTCCACAACAAAGTAAATGTGAAGCCTGTGCTATAACACCTCTGTCTCAAAGCAAGACAAAAAGTAACCACACAAAAAAGAAACATGCCTTCTGCAGGAAATAAGTGACAAACACAATGAACATTATTTTATCATTGTGCTTTTTAAAAATCTAAGTATTAATAAACCATTAGAACAATTTGTTACTAATCAAGCATTCTATTTTATTTTGACTCTGCTCTCATGGTGCTATGATATACCATCTTTTTCTCAAAATGGTTGTCATGACCCTAATAGACTATCTCCTGAGATAAAGTAACAGGTTTCCTCCTAGAAGGAAGTAACATGTGTGATGATGGATTTCATTCAGAAAGAAGTTCACACTTACTCCTACTATCCTCTCCAATATCCACCTCCTCATTGAATTCTTTTGACATTTTTATTTTTAAGTACATATGCTTTAAAGTTTTAAAAGAAAAATATTGGAAGATGAAAAAAGAATAAAATTCACAAAAAAACTAGAAAAAATTAATATACAAGAAAAATTATGAACATTTAAACCTGTATAGGAGTCTACATGACATATTGTATACATTTTTTATAAAAATGTTCCAGATCTCAGAGATTCCAAAGATATCAAATGATGTTGCTGTTACTATAGAAACTATTCTTTTAATAAATCTCAGATTAAATAACTGTGTAAAAAAATTCAAATTTGAAATGCAATTACTATTCTAAAGTATATTTACATATTTGATTTTATAATGGTTACATAAAATAATATAATATATTAGGAATACCTTTTACATGTGCAAAAACAACTGGCAGTTATAAATTTAATTGAGATTCTGCTCTTAAATACAATAGTGTTGGGTATAATAAAATTCTACCTTATAAGAAAAACTTATACAGACTCTACCACTCTCTTGCTGCTTGCAAAAGCACTAATTCATATGCAGTGAGACATTCCTGTAAATTTACAATCTTGCATAAATGGTGCAAATTCAGGGCAAGTATAAAAGACTCCCTAAAGGTTTGCACACATCAAATCAATATTCAAAAAATGGCTAACAAATATCTTACAAAACTCACAGCAAGTGACTAGAAATAACGAGCAAGAGTCTACCTTGTCTAGAAGTATAACACATTCTCCTAGTCTGCATAGCTAAGGCTAAGACTCCCTTCCCCAAGGGTTGTACATTCCAGTCACATCACTTGCCATATTGAGTTAAACAGACCAAGCTCCAAATCCTATCTCTAACATTACTACACTATCACAAGCTATGTACTTAACCTCTCTAAACCTGTAAAATGAAGAAGACACTTGCCTTATAGAAGCAAAACAAAGATTAGTAATATTTAATGGATGATGCCTTGACATGGTTTCTACATTTATTTGATCCTCATTGCTTGACAGTATCTATTATTATGATGAGCAAATGTTTGGAGCCATTGTTGTTACTGTGCTACTACAAGTATAATAACAAGATAAAAAAGTCACAACATTTTATTTTCTTCAATCTGTTAACGGATACATCTAAAATCAAGGAAGGAGTGCCAGATATGACTCCTTGATAGAATTGGCTAGAATGTTGTTGCAAAACTAATCTACTTCAGCTCATTTCAACCTTCTTAGCTTATCTGATGCCACTGTTGGATGGAGAAGAGAAAAACAGTTTCATTCTGGAAAGACTTTCAAAATGCATATATCTTTTCCCTTACTTTTTGTAATTTATACCATCCTTATAATAAACATATGTGTGTATGTATCACTCATATTTCCAATCCTTGTCTTAGCACTGCTGATTGCATTGTCAAAGGAAGGCGCTGTCCCTGTTCCTGTACCTTTCATTCATGTCCCATGTTCCGCATCTCTAGTTTCAAGTGACTTTCTGTAGACATAGTAATTGTGACTACCATGCTCTAAAAGTCAATTGTAAGCCAACTAACACCACTTAACATATAATCTATAGTGCCAGATGGTCTTGGGATTGCATTTCCTTTTTCATGAGTCTAGTGACACAATACAGAGTCCATATGAAGAAAATATTCTTTCCATCAAGATAAAATGTGTTATCTTTTCTCACCTCTGTCAACTATTTTAAGCTATACCATATTTTATTTCACCTCATTTTCAAAAATTATTGCTGTTGTTTTACTTTTCCTATTATTTTAATTGGTTTTCTATTTTTCTTACTTGATAAGTAAGTAATGAAGCTTCAGATTGCCTAGACATGTACTGAAGGACTGGTTAAACGTACTGGATTTTCTCCAGAAGTATCCTTCCAAGAATGTACTATTAATATCTTACTACTTTAATCTAAATTAGACAATATCTAAACTTGCTGATTGATAGTCACCTTCTGATTTCCCTTAATGTCATCTAAAATTGGATCCATTTTCTCTCTCTGTATATTCTCCTAAATTTTGATCATTTATATCCCTAAGTAACTTTTGAAAAAAGAAGAAATACACAGAAATATACATTATGATTTCCTGTGTGTCTGAAAATTACTTTAACCCATGCTGATATTTCACTGAAAAAAATATTGCTGGATGTAAAATTCCACCATGTACAGATAATTTCTTCTGGAATTTTTAAGAAATTATTCTACTGCTTTGTGGCCCAATTATGTATATCTGTAATCACTGAAATTATGCACTTAATGAACAGTTCCCTATTTCTCATTCTTCAGTCCCTAGTAGCTATCATTTTACTTTCATTATGAATTGAAGAATTTTATATTATACATATAAATAGAATTATATTAAATGATCACTTTACGACTGGCTTATGCCATTTAACATAATTTCTACAAGGTCAACCCAGGGATTATCTTTCAAGACTTAACAACATTCCATGGTGCATGATGATACACAACAAGGCCACATTGTATTTATCCATTCATCGGCCAATGAATACGCAGGTTGTCTCCAAACACTTACCACTGTGCAGAATGCTGCTATAAACATAAGTGCACACAGCTCTTCCAGATCCTCCTTAGGAGTCTTTTTTACATAAAACTATCAAGATAGTACCACATAAAACTGCTTTCCTTGTTGGGCACATGTTTATAATCCAGACACTCAGGAGGCTGAGGAATGGATTGCCATGAATTTAAGGCTAACCTGTACTACAAAGTGAGATACTATCTCAAAAACAATCTCACACACACACACACACACACACACACCAAATCAGCAACAATGACTACAACAAAGAAAACGGCTCTCCCCTTAACTAAACTACAAAATAAACTGGCACTCTTCGTGTCTTATGTAAACTACTCTAGCCAATACCATGGCACATTAACAATTTAAAATTAAGAAACTGTTCTCAGGTATACATTGTGTTTATGCTACTATGAGTCATGTTCTAAGGTTTTCCAATGATTTGGTGTTTGTATTATAGCACTGTGCTTTATGTCGGCTGCATGTGTGTCATTGTAATTATTTTAATTAAATAGCAAACAAACAGCTGTTGAATTACAAATATAAAAGGAGACCATTCAAAGAGGAACAAAGTTGAATGTTTGAAGAAACACCAAAAAAGTAAACTGACAAAAAAAAAGAAAAGAGAAACCACCCTGTTGGTTTAAGTACAGAATAGATAACTGTGAAACTCTTAAAAACCATAGCAACTTCAATTTTTGCTCAAATTTAGGGAAACAAAAAACCCACATGGACTTCCAATAATGAGAACAATACCAAAAGAAAACTTTGAGCCCTCTATCCAAATATATGAGAATGAATATGTATTAACATACATTAAGTTGTGTTTGTTCTATTTTTATGAATCACTATGTTAGCTGACCTTTCCAATTATCTGACTATCTGTTGACTGACATTATTACAGATGAGAAATATTACTCTATTTCCACTGTAGAATATTTAAAACAATTTAACTTATATATTACCTATGTATGTGTGTGTGCATGTGTGCGTGTGTATAAGCATATATATACATATATATATACATATATATATATCCATAAACAATGGACTTACATGGCCTGGTTCAATAGTAATAATAATAATAATATAATAACTCAAGAATAACTGGATACCCAGTTAATATTTAATGTTTCTGTGCTTTAGTTTCCTCATAAGATAATAATAGTGTTTGTTTATGTGGATTGCACCACCCATGTAATAAATGT
The DNA here is from genome assembly GCA_001685075.1 of Bramus lutescens. Taxonomy (NCBI): domain Eukaryota; kingdom Metazoa; phylum Chordata; class Mammalia; order Rodentia; family Cricetidae; genus Bramus; species Bramus lutescens. The sequence goes on along the minus strand of LOEQ01013259.1, from coordinate 24,086 downwards.
ATGCTACTATAATTAAGTTAGTCTTTAAGGCAAGTTCCCTAATGAGAAAAAATTCTGTGCTGTAATCATAAATTAAAAAATGGACCCTATGCCTTGTCTCTTTTATCTATTTTATAATATTGTGGAAAATATTTTTCTTCATGCTTTTCTGAAATATTCTCCCCTCTATGGTAGAAAAGGTTGTGAGACAGATTTTATATAATTCATGATTCCCTCAAAACTACTTTATAGCAAAGGCTGATCTTGAACTCCCAATCCCCTGCCTCCACTTCCTAAGCAATAGCATTTATAGTTTCCTTTAGTAATTTAAAATAATTTGTTCAATTTTCTTTCAAGCATTAATTCAACGGATTTAATTAGGCCTCCATTGGCCACCAACTTCCTCACTGAAGATATTACATTTTGTCTATTGTTGGCATTTCCTCATAATGCAATTTCCCCTTTTATTGAAAATAGACTATTTTCTCATAAAATATATCCAGATTACAGTTTCCCCTCCCTCTACTTCTCCCAGTTCTTCCCCACCTTACCCCATCCGCATCCACTCTCTTTCTATGTCTCAGTAGGAAAAAAAAAAACAGACTTCTAAGAGTTAACAATACAACATAACAAAATAAAGTTTAATAAAACAATATCACATCAAATTTGGATAAAGCAAACCAACAGAAGGAAAAGAGCCCAAGAGAAGGCACAAGTATCAGAGATCCAATCACTTACACACTCAGGAGTTCCATAAACTAAATAATATATATGCAGGGGACCTGGTGCAGACCTAGGCCCTGTGCTTGCGGCTTCAGTCTCTGTGAGTTTATATGAGCTTCACTCAGTCGATTTAGAAGGCTTTGTTCTCCTGGTGTCCTCCATCCCCTCTGCTCTTCTACTCTTTCCACCTCTTCCACTGGGTACCCTGAGGAGAGGGATTTGATGCATACAACCCATTTAGACCCATTTAGAGTTAAGTGTTCCAAGGTATCTCCCTCTCTCTCTCTCTCTCTCTCTCTCTCTCTCTCTCTTCCCATATGTGTGTGTCTGTGTGTGTGAGAGAGAGAGATATCTGACCATGAGTCTCTGCTGCAGGAGGAAACTTCTCTGTAGCTACATAAGACACTAATCCATGAGTATAGCAGAATATCAAATATCATTAGGAGTCATTTTATCCTTACTTTTTTTTTTATAACGCCAATAGTTTTGGTTTTACCCTAAGTCTCTGAGCGATCTAGTCTCTGGATCATGGTCACCCAATCAGTGTCAGATCATGGAGTAAGCCTTAAGTCAAATCAGACATTTGTTGGTTACTCCCACAAGCTTTGTGCCACCATTGCCCTAGCATATTTTGCAGGAAGGATAGCATTGCTGATCGAAGATTTTATGGCTGGGTTGTTGTATATATTTACCTTTTGGTAGCCTGCAGAGTGCCTTCGTATACCAAAGACACTAGAGCACGGGGGTGAAGGTTCTATGCAGGCACCAACTTGACCTGGCCATATTCGATTAGTTGTGTGGGCATCATCTTCAGCAACAAGGTCTTGCTGTCAGTTTGTGGAGAGCAATGTATTGTCTTGGCAACATTCTGAGTTGTTTGGAATTTCCATGGGACCCCTTTGGCCAACAATTCAATAGGATATAACCCAGTCCCAGTACTAGAAGCTTTGGTGACAAGAGATGGCCAGTTGAGACTGTATCTCCCATTATTTAGAGTCTTTACTAGAATCAATTTTAAAGAAAATTATGTCTAACAATTGTGCATATGACTGAGTGGTAATAATTGTGTTCAAAACTCTCTTGGAACCTAAAACTACTTGAATTTTAATAATATTAGAATTTAGATTAATCAACAGTTTGAGTATCTAATTAAACATATTCTTTTTTTAGAATTACAGAAGTTTGTTTTTAAAAGAAGGGTGGGGTACTCAAAAGATTGAATGAAGCTCAGTAGCCTACACTGATGCAATGTGATTCCCATTCTTGAAGGCCAAAATTTATTCTAAAGCAAACCAACATCAGGTAAAGTTCAAATATTTCTGCAATCATAAAAATGCACTTCTTAATAGATCCTTGACAGTGTTTTTACATTTATAAGTACATATCTAAGTTTTCAGTGAGTAATATTATGACTCATAGAGTCATTTTAAAAGATTTGATAATAATAAATCTCATTGCAAATAACATAATAGGAATGTTTCAGTCACAATATTCCAGAGCCATATTCTACTAAACTGAAAGAAATACATAAATAATAAACCAATTGTGAAAATACCTGAAATCAGAAAATACAGCACTAAATATTTATTTCCTATAAAAAATATGAAATTTAAAATGCTACTGAATAAACTAAAATTGTAATATCTATAACCTATTTTTTCAAGATTTTGTAAACTATCATAAATACTCAAAACATTCTCACTAAGTTAAGAGACTATAATGGGAAAATTTCAATTCCCCAGATCATCTCCATTGCATAGCACACTGGAGAACTGCCCTCTCCCCTTGTGCCAAAAGACAGGAAATACATTACACAGAATTTATAATGTACTAAATTTATATTATAACCTAAACCTTGATGTAATAACAGTTTCCTTCTTGTTCAGACATTCAGCTCTACAGCTAGTGGTCCTTTCTATCTTCACATAATGTTTCACAAAATTGTCATTAAAATGGAGAGAGTATGGCAGTTACAGGTCAAGTGTGATTCTCATCCCTTCCTATTGGATTTCATTAGTTAAGAATCACATAGGCACATTTAGCTTTAAAAATAAACAGTAGAAACAGAAATATTTGTTAAAAAAAGACAAAGTTCGGTGCACTCTAAACTTAATAATATCAGACAATTATAATTCTCTGCAATTACTGCTGTCAGCTGCAAACTTGTAAAATTAATGAGAGTGAGTGTTGGATATTCACTCATAATTGAGGCATCTATATCACCCCTTCCAGACTCAGGGAACGCTATGAAGAAAAGGCAGAAAGAATGTAAGGACCTGAAAAGGGGGCTAAGTTGTGTAATGCTGTTTTCTGGGCATGAGATGGTTGCTGCACTCTGGAACTCACCGTAGCTGAGAATGGAGTACAGAAGCACAAGGCTTACACAAGAGTAAGCCCATCAAAATCCTGCTATGGAAAGATGCTCACCTTCATGAGGATCTAGAATAAGCAGTTAATGGTTACTAAGGGAGGGGAAGACATTTTCTTCAGTGATGCAGCTACTGCTAAGGTGGCCATGGCTCCTGCAAATAACCCTTCCTGAACTCTGCTGTAAACAAGACTAATCAGTGCACGTGCACATACACACACACACACACACACACACACACCTTGAAAATAGGAAAGGTACTAGTTGGAAATGAATGGGGATTAACAGAAGGATAAGAGAGAAAATTGAAAAATAAATATGATCAAATATATACAGGTATGAAAATAATTAAAACCCATTACTATTCATAATTAATATAAGCTAATAAAAACATTTTTCTAAAAATCAGGCAGAAAAAATTACTAAAACTGGAAAGATTAAAAGAATATCTATTAAGCCCTTCAGTCACTCAACTGTTAGGGAATATTATATTTTAATGTGTGTTACTTTTGTTTAAGTTGTATTTGTTTAACTCTGTAAAGTTATGTTACTGTGCCTGGATAAAACACCTGAAGGTCTAGTGAAGAGCTGAATGGTCAATAGCAAGATAGGAGAAAGGACACGCGGGGCTGGCAGGCAGAGAGAATAAATAGGAGGAGAAATCTGGGAGGAGGGAAAAAACAAAGAACAAGAAGAAAAGGAGGACACAAGGGTTCAGTGTAAAAGCCATACAACCAACCATGGAATTAAGAGTGAGAGTAAGATATACAGAAGTAAGAAAAGTAAAAAATCCCAGAGGCAAAATATAGTTGGGATGATTTAAGTTAAGAAAATCTGGTAACTCAGTCCAGTGAGATCCCAAAGTCCAGTTTGAAGAGTGGGAAGAGTGAAAATATGAGCAAAGAGGTCAAGACCATGATGCGGACACCCACTGAAAAAGTCTCCCTGAGCTAATTGGAAGCTCACCAAATACAGCCTGTCTGGGAAGGAACAGCATAGGACCAAACTAGTCCCTCTGAATGTGGGTGACAATTGTATGGCTGGGGCAAACTTGGGGGCTATTGGAAGTGACACCAGGATTTATCCCTACTGCATGCACTGCTTTTTGGGAACCTATTCTTTTTGGATGGATACCTTGCTCAGCCTAGATATAGTAGGGAGGGCCTTGGACCTTCCCCAAAGCAATGTGCCTTACCCTCTCTGAGGAATGGATGGTGGTGGGGTGGGAAGGTATGTGAAGGGAATGAGAGGAAAGGAGGGAGCGGAAACTTGAGGATTGATGAAAAATGATAGCTTGTTTTCTTTTAAAAAAAAATATATAAAATAAAAAGAAAAGCTGGTAAAAAAAAAAGTCAAGCAAAGGTCAGCATCCATTTGCCTGCAAATTTCAAGATGTCAATATGTCAATTTTTTCTGCTATGTAGAAATCCATTGTGTAAATGTACCACATTTTCCTTATCTTTTTTTTCAGTCAAGGGGCATTTAGGTTCTTTCCAGGTTCGAGCTATGACAAACAATGCTGTTATGAACATAGTTGAGCACATGTCCTTGTGGTATGATTGAGCATCCTTTGGGTATATATTCAAAAGTGTTATTACTGGGTCTTGAGTTAGGCTGTTTCCTAGTTTTCTGAGAAATTGCCACACTGATATCCAAAGGGGCTGTACCAGTTTGCATTCCCACCAGCAATGCAGAGTGTTTCCTTTACCCCACATCCTCTACAGCATAAGTTGTCATCAGTGTTTTTGATCTTTCCATTCTTTCAGGTATAAGATGGAATCTCAGAGCTGTTTTGATTTGCATTTCTCTGATGACTAAGGATGTTGAACAT
>LOEQ01013259.1:0-11175 GCA_001685075.1 Bramus lutescens | reverse complement strand
AAAGAAAGAAAGAAAGAAAGAAAGAAAGAAAGAAAGAAAGAAAGAAAGACAACATGTTAGTATTCAAATGTGTTGCTAGAGTAAAAGAAAAATCCAACAACATTTAAGATAAAGGCCCTGACGTAAAAGATAAGTGGGATAATTTAAGAAGAGCTGGCTAGAAATAAGCCAAGCTAAGGCCAGTTGTTTATAATTATAATTAGAGGCTAGAATAAGCCTCCATGTGTGATTTATTTGGGAGCCAGGTGGTGGGCCCCCAAAAAGTCAAAAGAGTAAAACAACCAATAGCATAATATATAGAAAGAAATATGATTATTTCAATACAAATACAGGTCAAGGCAAAGGCACTAACTAAACCACACTACACAAAAGTATGACTTCTTTTGCTTTTCTTGAAAACTTCATACAAGAGTACTACATCTACATCACTCCCCACTCACATTCCCCCAACATTTCCTCTGTCCCACTACCTCCTCCCAAATTCATGACCTCCTCCTTAAAAAAATTACTGGTACATATATAAATATATACATATATATGCGATATATATATATGCATTTACAACCTACTAAGTTCATTTAGCATTGCTTATACGTACATGTGTCCAGGGTAACCAATTGGAATCAGAAAACCTACATAAAAGGTCATCCATGGAGAAACTTGATTCTCCCTCTCTCTGTCATCAATGACTGACTGCCCATATCTCTTCATCTGGGGGTAGTACTTTTTGAACTTTCCCCAGCCACATTAGCATGTCAACTGGTGTTGTCATTACATGGTTCTTGTTCAGAAATGATATACACAGAGAAAGAAAGGCTGTTTCACACACAAAAACCAAAGACAGACTACAATAAAACAACCACTAAAAGTATGTGTGTATGTGTATATATGTATATGTGTGTGTACATACATACATACACACAGGGTCAATAATAATAATATTTTAACACTCCACCCTCATATCCAGATAGATCTGCCAAATTGAATTGCAGCAAAGAAACATCATTGAAAAATTATACCATAGATCAAATGTAACTAGCACATATTTTACCCAACAGATAAATAATAACATTATTCTCAGCACTGTGTAGAACTTTCTCTAAAGCAGAATACGTTATAGGTCACAAAGCAAGCCCCAATATTTAAAAAAATTAACTTATTCCCTACATTCAATCAAACCACAATGGAATAGAACTAGAAATCAATAAAACTGGCCTCAGAAAACATGTATATACTTGTACATAAAACAATACACTAGTTAACAAACAGTGAATCACTGAAGACATGAGTGAAGAATTTTTTTTTAATTTCTAGAGTCAAATGCAAACAACATAACTGAACCTTTAGCCAAGTAAGTCCTAAAAGTTATACCTTATAAGCACTCACATTTTATCAAGGCTTATTGTAGTACTAATCATAGTAGCAGGCTTTAAATTATCTATAATCTGCACATATAGCCTTGAGAAAGTAGACAAGCCACATAAATTCATGAGTCTTACATTCTTTATTGTGAAAGAATGATGATGATGAGGAGGAGGAGGAGAATGATACATTCATCGCTATGGTTATTAAGTAAGTTTTAGAATTCTGTAGCATAAAAAATACATTTATCACAACAACTTTTGAATTAATTTCAATTATTTATATAAAATTTCTGGGAACATTTTATATGTATATATATAAATGATACTACTGTAATATGAACATATTACATAAAGATCTTGTGCAACATTTTTGCTAGCTAAAACAAATAAATAAAACTATCATGTTCATTAGAGAAATAAATAACATAATATCTGTGAACAATATTTGACCAAAGCAGTGTCTCAATAAATATTTAAAATATAAAACTGGAATTCTCAGTGAGGCCTCAGAAACTTAATCACTACCTTTTCCAGATTACAATATGTCTATAATATTTACACATAATGGCCCTTCATTTATAAAAGAAAATATTATACTGTATATCAAAATTATTAATTATTCATGTTTTGAGACCAAAGACACTCATATAATGCTATTAAAACCAATATAATATGAATTACCCCTGAAGTGTATTATTTTAGTATATATTAACAAACTAATATATAGTTTTATATATATATTAGTTTCAATATATGCATACAATTTTAATATATGTATACGGCAAAATTACTTACAAAGATGAACATATTATAATATTTATAATATTCAGATTTTTGAAAAGATTGCTTAATGTCTCAATTTTTGAAATTTTTAAATAAATATTGAATTTATATACAACTTAATCTTTCAATAGCATGCATCCATATTTATACATTCAACTTCACATACTGTAACTGGTTTTATTTCCTCTCTAGGTTCTCTTTCAGAATCAGATCTCACATTTCCTGCAGCATCAACATCAAGTCCACAAAACTATCTCATTTTTATCCGAAATTTTAAGTGCCTAAAATAAATCTGTTCTTTCTACAACAAAACCATTTCCACACATAATTCTCCTATTTCTCTCAATTAAAGCTATGCCATTTTTATCTTGTTCTTCTGTATCTTTCGAAAGATACATATAACAAACAGAAATGTCTTTAGGTTAACTAGATCTTGGAGAATATTGCTGCTATTCACCAGGTGTGTGAGCTCAATCAAGTTACCATAATATTCTAAACCTAAGCCCCATATTTAAAAAAAACTAGAAATCAAACAAACAAACCTAACAGAATTGTTAAAACAAAAGGAAGCTATACAAGGTACTTAGGAAACCATGGATAGTCAAAAAATGCTGTCAAGGCAATTTCTCTTCCTTCACCACAATCATCAAAAGCTAGAGATACTTTCTTTGAAAATGTCTTCATTATCATTTTCCTACTCTAGGACCCTCTCATTGAAATCTCCGTTTTCAGATATCCTTTAATCCCCATCCATTTAAGGCAATGACCACAAAGCAGCCAAACTGTTCAGAGTACTATTCTCAGCTGGCATAGTAGCTCCCACTAGCACTTTTCTCACAGTAAACTACTTTTCATTAATTTCTAATCCATAAAATGTGTCATAGAAGCTCCTGATGCCTAATTCTGCATCCACAAGACATCTATGATTTGTTAGGATTCTTTCAGTGACTTGGGTATAAAATCTTCACCACTTCATCATCTATCTTTACTATACTGATCTAATTGTTCTCCTGTCCAAATAAATGTGTCTTCTTTAAACTTACCTAATGAACTATACTTTCACTTATTACAATATTAAAATAATATCTATAATTAAAAATTCTGGCTCTCCCCACAGGATGCTATTTGACTTTTTGTTTTCTTTAAAGGAGGTTGTATGTTATTTCTTTGTTCCCTAGTCCCTCTAAGATACTTGAAACCTAGTATTCTCCTTTTCATACTTTCTTATAAATCATTATTGTTCTGTCTTTGTTAAATATTTTATTTTGGAGAACAAACCATAATATCAACCTACTGCTCTCCTGCTTATAATGAACTGCTCTAAAAATCCTTGTGACTTCTTTTCCGGATGCTGGGAACAATATATGAAACAAATCCAACAAGATATTGTAATCAATTGCTCCACCCCTGATCTAAAACCCCATACAAAAATATTGAAAGATATATTGAAATTTAAAATATGCATCAAAATTCATTTCATTTGTCTTTAAGTTTTAATGCAGCTACTAGCAGATTTAAATGATCTATGTAGATTACATTTGTGGTTCATGGTGGATTTCTACTGGATGGCAATGAGATAAAACTTTCCATCCAAACTTCCTCAGCCCAGAAGTCTAAGCTTTCAATGAGATAGGAGTTTACCTGAACGTGAGCTGATATCCTTCTTCCTTTAAATTTTACCATCTCTATTACATGCAGACATTATACTCCTTCTATTTCTGACAACTCTCAAATGCATCTTTAAATTCATGTTTTGTTATTGTTTGAGCTACAATGTTTCCCAGAGCCTTACTGTATTGGCCTCCCCAACACAGTACTGAACCATGAGGTCTCTGATCAAAGGATTAAAGTACTGATGGATTTATAATTTAGCACTGTTATTGAGAGATTATGGAATCTAGGAAGTAGAGCTGTTTCAGAACTGTTTCCTCCGAGATTAAAACCTTCTGTGTTCAAGGAAAATTCATTGGGGCACAGGACCATAACTGTGAAGTAAAACAACCTGATGTGAAGGGGAGGGCAACATTCCATTCTACAGTGACTCTCTCGAAGTTCAGAAAGTAAACAACTCACAATAGCTTCAGAAAGTATCTGAAACTGACCAGATTCATTAGGCTCCTTCCTCCCGAAATGTAAATTCCTTAAAAGCTACTCAAAGACACTCTCAGACCAGGAGAATTGCCTAAGAAGATTCTCCGACCAGCCTAACAACCCAAAATCAACAGAGACCACCTAGATTGCCTAGAAAAACCAAGGCCCAGAAGAGCTGCCTGGATGGAAGAAGCTCAGACTAACTAAACTAATTACAAAGGAAAAAAAGAATTCATGGCTCACTTCTACCAAATATGAGGCAAGAATCCTTCCCCCATCTTTGTTATAAAGCAGGACCCAATCAAACATCTTTATCTATAAGGCTGCTCCTCATAAGTCACCTTTTTCTATAAAGGAATATTAATGTAAAATAAATAAAATGTAAGCATGTTTTTTTTAAAAAAAAAAAAGAGAGAGATACATTCCAACATATTCCAACATGTTGAGCAGCCTCTAGGCTGCGCAGTGTACTTCATGTTTATAGTCTTTGTGAGCTGTCACCCATGCTGGTGAGCTTCGATGATGCAGCTGTATCTTAAGTCATTTCTGGTCCTGTAAACAACCTCTCACCCATATTCTTGGAAGTAACACCAAGAAAATTCAGTGGGTCATCAAGTTGGATTTGACAATATCCTTTGGTTGGTATGTCCTCCATTCCCAGTCTGGGGTCATTTGTCATGCATCAGGGTGTGAGTTGAAAGAAGTAGGTTACTGTAAACACACCTTATTCCTGGCCTCATCTTTTTTTTTTAACCTCTCTGCTTCCCAACTGTCATAAGATAAACTACTTCAGGCTACGCAATGATACTCTGCCTTTCTGTGCCCCTAGTGACTAAACCTCTGAAACTATAAGTCAAAAAAACATGTCCTATAAGCTTTTTGTTCTTGGGTATTTTCTTGAAATGTCAAAAACTGTTTCTGTCTACTCCAAATATTCTTTTACTTTCCATCTTTTCTTGTCACAACTGTGACAAGTTTTAGTATCAAACTTATTTGCAGCAACTAAAAACATTCTAGCCTAATAAAGCCCCTGTTTATATTCTTCATGGGCCCAACAAAATATATCTGATAGGTTGATCCATCATGGCTGCTGCTTATTTGCCAGCTCTGGACTAAGATAAGCATAATACAGTGTAGCAGAAAGAAGGGAGGTACATCTCAGCTCTGTACTGATAATGATACTATTTTGATACGGACACTGAGATGAAATGGATGACACCACCGGAATCACTGCCACCCTCAACGTTCCTGTTTCATAAATCGAAGATTAGTCCTACTGGAAAGTTGCATTAATCTCTCTCATGCCCACAGAAAACTCCACTAAACACAGTTCTGTTGAACTAGCTTGAAAGAGTGGTCATAAGTTTCCATTTGAAGAGTGTTCCAGTTTCCTTTCTGTTTCCATGATAAAAGGTTCTGGCAAGAAGCAATTTAGGAGAGTAAAGGATTTATTTGGCTTATGCTTTCAGGTCACAACCCACCATTGAAGGAAGTCAAGCATGAACTTGAAGCAGAAGCCATGATAGAATGCTGCTTTCCGGCTCACAGGCTCATATCAAGCCAGCTTTTTTAAATACAGTCCTGAACCACCTGCCAAGGAAATGAAGTAGCCCATACTAGATGGGACCCTATAATGTTAATTAACAATCATGACAATCCTTCAGAGACATGCCCACAGATCAATTTAATCTGGATAGTCCTTCATTTGCAACTACCTCCTCAGTGACTCTAAGCTTTATCAAGTTTACAGGTAGGGTTAACTAGGGCAAATGGGTACAGCTAAGTTCAGCTAACTGGCCCTATATTTTGTTTATATACCCCGTTGAAAATACGTAATACCCTAAAATCAATTCACAAAGTTACCAGTTTACTTATATTTACTTTCCCAAGAGCCTACCCAACCAAGTTCTGACCAGAGACCATCCACAGCGGGATTTAACAATGATAGTCTAGAACAATTATGGACATAGAAAACCCAGTATAGGCCTCTTAACTTCACGCAACCACATCTTAACTAAAACGGTACACACCAAAGAAAGAAAAAAAGCCTCACATTCTTTATGTTCCTCTTTTCTTTTTTATACTTCTAAATTTATTATAACTCCGTGTGCTATTATAAAACCATGGCTTGAGCACTGTAAAAGGGAGCTAGACATATTTGAGCAATGATCATTTTAGCTTCAAAGTTTTCTCTTCTTCTAGAACTTCTAAGAGTGAGCTACAGCATCTCTCTTCTTCCTGCACATAGTAAGAGTGACAGGATTCAGAGATGTAAGAGGTTGTTGTTGTTTTTCAGGACAGGGTTTCTCTGTGTAACAGCCCTAGCTGTCCTGGAACTAGCTCTTGTAGACTAGGCTAGGCTCAAACCACAGAGATCCACTTGCTTCTGCCTCCCAAGTGCTGGGATTAAAGGCATACACCACCACCACCTGGCTATAAAAAATAGTTTGTAAGGAACTTGGTTTTTTTAATTTTTTATTAGTTTGTTGAGAATTTTATACAATGTAGGGTTTTTTGTTTTATTTTTTTAAGGAAGAACACAAGATATTTTTTTCTACTTCTGGACAGTCATTTCTCAGCATTCCAACCTGGGTGTTTCACAAAACTTCTAAAATGCCTGTTATTTATAAATAAGAGAAAAAACTTTGTTTACTATGCCTGCAGAGCAACATTCTCACTGGACTCAGTGAGTGTCTTTTGTTAGTAGGAAATAGCCCCATTAGACAAAATGCATCATCATTTTATTACTATAAAGCATCTCTTTATTATAGGAAGTACCTCAGTACTTTAAAGAGTCTGAGATTTAGTTTCTGCTATATGGGTTCATTTTTGTAATACAACCTACATTACATAAAAAGAAAGTCTATATTACTTTCTTTTTAGTTTTATTTTTGAGATTATAATTATATATTTTCACTTTCCTTTCCTCCCTCCAAGCCCTCTCACATGCCTCTCCTCTCTCTGTTTCAAATTCACAATCTCTTTGTTCATTAATTGCTGTTATGTACATACATACATCCAGACACATATGCATGCACATGTGTGTGTGTTTGAGTGGGTGTTACCCATTGCATAAATACAACCTGCTCAGTCTATATAATGTTACTGGTATGTATGTTTTCGGGGCTATTTGGTATTAAATAACTGAATGGTATGATCTTCCCTAGAGAAAACTATTTCTCCCACTCTCAGCATTCCTTAGTTGTCTGTAGTTCTTTGAGTAGAGCCGAAATCGCCCCCATCCACTATAGCATGTCTACTGTTGTCCTTGTTCAGCTCAGGCTTAGGCAGTCACGCTGGTGAGACTTTATGAGTGTACCCTCAGACATTACTAGAAGACAAAAGCTCACAGGAAACTCCTTCATCCTCTGGTCCTTACAGTCTTTCTGTCCCCTCTTCCAAAATGATCCCTGAACCTTTGGTGCAGGAGATGTACCGTAGATGTATCTGTCAGGACTGGTCTTCGCAACTCTGCACTTTGATGGGTTGTGGGGTTTTAATGGTCTCTATCTGTTGCAAAGAGAAGTTTCCTTGATGAATGTGAGAACCACACTTTTCTATATGTATTAGGACAAATACTTAGAATGTATCTTAGGATCCTGCTGATTTAGTAAAGTGGTTGCTGTAGGTTCTCCTCCAAGATCCATACTCCACTCACTAGCCCTGAGTTGTTGACTAGGTTTTCAGTAGCAGGTATGGTTTTGCTCTTGATGAGAAAGTCTTAAGTCCAACTAGAGAGATGTCGTGTACTGTCGAGGTATGCATGCCACTATTGAACTCTTGTGGTTAAGCATGCCATGGTGGTTTTTGCTGTGGTTCATAAGTATCGTAGCTAGATAGAACTGTTGGTTGCTTCCCTTCTTTAGAAGCTTGCATGGTGCTTTCTTGTACAATGTAAGGTAATCCTCAGGAAGGAGGCATTCAGATCAGTTCTAGTTCATGGGTCTCTGGGCCCTCTGTCTGAAATGCATGCCATCTTCAGCAATAGGGATGTATCTTCCATATCTGGAAGACACCCAAGGGCAATATCAATAGCCTGCTATGATTTTGAAGTCTCTTGAACAATCCTGACTAACTACTCAAAAGAGCGCTTCTCTTGCCTGGTGCTGAGTTTTGATAAATGATGGCATTGGCTCTTGGAAGGAGCATTGTCAGTCCAGATGGAAAAATGCATTTGAACCATATATGTATATTTACACATGGACTGACATGTATTACAGGATATTTAGGTAGATAATTATGACTTTTTCAGACATTCTTATTATCTTCCTTATTTATCTCCCTCTCCCATCCCTAATTAGAGGCCACTGTTTTTCCTATTCTCCCCATCTGATCACTGTACCCTGCTGTTCCTCTCTTTGGTGTTCCTTAGCATCATTCACCACCCTGGCAATGGTCCCTTTTTATTTTCCAGGGGTTTAGAGTTATTCCAGGATTTGTTGTAGGATATGTTGTATAATGTATTTTGATCATATTCTTTTCTGCTCCCCCAACTTGTCCCAGATCCAACTTCCCTTGCCCATCCACCCAACTTTGTGTTCCTCCCCCATCAAGACCAATTTGTGCTGCCTTCACTGGAGACACCCTACTACTATTATTTTGCTGCATGGACATAATATTAAAGCATTTCTGTAGAGCCCAGGGTCTACTCCTGCTCCTGGGGTTCATTTTGAGGACAGTCTCTGGCTAGCCAGCATTTCCTGTTTGTTCCTGTGCTCCCTCTGCCCCGCCTGGTGATTAGCTATAGGGCCTTGTTGACTCCACCTTGGGCATGGTAATTTCCCACCTGCCTGGGGAGTATTCCACTGTGCAGCAGCTAGGTATTTAAGGTTTTTCCTAAATTTGAATAAACAGCATTCAGCTGATCTCCTTTCGAATGATCCAGGTCTCTTGTGTGTTTTTTCAATCTCCAGGCCCTGGCCCGGCTCATGTACGGTACAGCAGCACTCAAACTGTACCGAGAGTAACACAGTTGCACGTGTTACAGTTGGAGACACCACTGGGATATCAGGCATTACACATTTCCTAATGACAAACATGTTCACATAATCTAGACAATCCCTCATTGGCACTCCCTCCCCAAATTAGTCTCAATTATATAAAATTGACAATGAAATTTAACCCCCACACTTAGAAATATAAATTAAGAAAGACACAAATATTGAGAAGGTGTAATCATCTAGAAGATAGGTGACCTAGATTCTCCCTCATCACTTTAAGCTCATCAAAGTTTTCAATGACCTCACTGTTGCTAAATCTAGTTTCCCACTCAATCCACATCACTTGGCAATGTTTAGTCTATTGAGGATTCTCTTTATCTTGAAACAGTCTTTTGGTTGTACTCTCTCTAGCTACACCATCTCAGTCTCTCTGTAAAATACTGAAATATCTCAGTTCACCCTGGGCCTTTTCTCCCTCTACACAATTTCATCTACATTCATAACATTACTAATCACCTCACTTTCAAAATATTTACATCCATGCATATTCAGACATAAATTCACTCCTTTGTCAATGTCTCCACTTATTTTGGTTTCTTAAAGATACCTCAAAATTCATATGTCGAAAACTAAACTCCTGATCTTCCCTCTCAAGCCTAGCTAATGCTATCTTTGTAATGGCACCACCAACTATTATTTGCACAATACAGAAAATTATTAATCTCTGATAGCCTATATTTTACTAAGTTCTATCTATTTTATCTGTTATGTCTCAGTTCTACATCCCTGTTATCTCCTAGCAAGTTCTCCTATGCACACTCTTGTATTGTTAATGCTTTCTACTATAGCTAAAATTTTTTTCAATTGTTCTCATGATGCCATATTCCCACTTAAAAGCCTTCAGTGGTTTCCCATTATCCTTGGGGTTCTGAACAAAATTAAAGTGGAAAAGTAGTATAAGACCTGGATTCATATTTCCACCACTCTGCTCCCATTGCCTCATGATATTCCACACACATTTTCTTCTTTAGTTCCTTACAAAATTTAGGAACATCTGCCTGAAGTTCTTTGAGCATGGGTTCTCTCTGCCTATACGTCTCTTTGCTTTCTTCATTTATCCAATCTCTATTATATTTCAGGCAAACTATCACAACCAGTAAATCTAGTCATTTATTCATTGAGAAAATGTTATTCACCAGATTTAGTTCAAAATCATGTGAGACTGATAGGCAAAGTAGAACCCTTATAGAGTTTATATATTAGTAGAAGAAAGGGAATAATTAATGATACAAATAAATAACTTTATTTATATAATATATTCAAAGGGCATAAAATATTTAAGAGATACAAGAGCAAGTACTTTGCTGTGCCTAGTTTGGTATCTGGCATACAGTTAGCATTTAATAAACATTTTAAGTGGTAAAAATAAAGGAATGTTCACAGTANAAAAATTAAAAAAAGAAAATTTTAGATATGACATATGCCATTTTCAAATAGAACTTTAAGAACAACTAACCTGTTCCAAAACTGTCTCTTTTCTTCTGAGACTAGATACATTCCATATAAAAGCTATGTTATCAGCCTGACTCCTTACATGAACATATGGAACAGGTCACAGGCTGACTACAATGGAGAAGTAAATAATAGCAGTAAATAAACCACTGTTATTGCAGACTATATTTATTGTCACTATATAAATTAACCAAAGCTGGCTAATTAATCATATTCTTTTACCATAATCTTTCACATTCTTTAAAGTCTACTTTTAAGAACCACCATCTCTATAAAAAATTTCCCTAATAAGATTGTTCATGAATAGTTTTCATTCCCATAAATTTCTCAAGTTCAGCTTGGCCTTTTTTAAATTCTACTTTATTATTTTGAATTATTAATGTTTAAATGTAAATTACATATAATTGCTTAATAACTGCCAAATGGCTTCCAGCATCACAAAGACAGAAAGCCAGACGACTGCACACCTTTAGATGGAAGCACGC